>JAUBOD010000363.1:3000658-3018364 GCA_032353885.1 Nothura maculosa | reverse complement strand
AGAGGAGAGGAGAGGAGAGGAGAGGAGAGGAGAGGAGAGGGAGCTGTTTCAACTGTGGAAGGAGTGGAAAGCTTTCCAAAGACTGAACTCAACTGTGACAAGATTCCTCTGCCATAACCAACCTTCTCTGATTGCCCATGCCTTGTATAGCTCATACCTCTGCTTAAAAGGAAGCTCCCTGGACACTCATATTGTTTCAGTTAATTCCATGTCGACATGCTTGTTCCCACCTCCTAAATGTCTTCATATAAAACGGTCCTGGAGAACATGAGCATTTCATCTGTTCATCAAGTTTTGAAATCTTAGGATGATTAGATTTCAATTGATAAATGCCTAGTAAATTCTTAGATTTCAAGTGATAAATGCCCAGTAAATACAATGGTGAATTCTATTCCTCTTTTATTACAGTAAAAGCAAATGTTTTCGACAAACATTAGGATTTATTTCAACTGCCTTTGCACATGAAGTTGAGTGTTGTCATGAATATTCCCCTCAGAAACCAGGGCCTAGTCAGATACAGAAATGTTTACCTACATGTTTGCTTAGAAATTCAGCAGGCTAATCTTCTTCTGAAAGTTATGTCTACATACTGCTTTTTTCTTCCAAGTTCACTCTTATTTCATGATAAATATAGCAGCTGCAATATGCAGTTGCTTAACCTTTCCTCCTGTGTCAACCTCTTGAGATACGTATCTCTCATGCGTGGCAAAGCAAAGACTACATAGTAGAAACTCTAAAAGCCAGTCAAAAATGAAGGAAGACATCACAATTCTTGCTGTTTTGCTTCTGAATATTCCTTTTCCTAATGCCTTGTCATTACTAGAGGGCATTGTGTTCTTTAATTAGAAAGCTTGGCTGATGCAGTGTGTAAAGGTCAGGGGTTTGCAGAAGCCCTCTGATCTCTTAAAGGGTGCCAACATAGTATGTCAAACCATGGGCCATGCCCTTACCCAAACTCCAACTCATATTACATCCATGCTGACTAGTTGCAGTGCCGCATGCTGCAGTCACAGGCTTTGGACCTGCTCCAGGATGTGGTAAACCTCAAGCGCACAGTAAGTCTTTTGATGGGGCCTGGGTGTAACTCTGCAGAAAGGGCAGAGGACTCTGTGGGCAACCTGAGTTTGGATTGCTCAGGGAGTGGGGCATGCTTGCCATATGAGCTGCAGTTACTAGAGAGCTTTGACTTGCTCCCTAAATTGCACTGAAACTCCAAAACATTATATCTGAATGATAAACATTTCTTTACATCATCTTTGCAATAGATTTATTTAGGGGAAACGTGAAATATTTTATCGCAAGATCTGCTTCTTGTCATGAAATAGATTTTTTTTTTTTTTGGTGGAGTCATCAATAGCCATCTGATGATAGTAAAAAGCCATAGCTCAGCAACTGAGAGAATTTGTTTTCAGAGTTGTGGCTGAAAAGCTGAGGCATCAATTGGTGTTAACTGTCATCCTGGAATAGGAAGGCTCTAGAAAAAGGCCAGTCCTAGTCAGTAAAAGCAATCAGAGGGAGAGAAAGCAAAACAGTTTATGCTAAATGCTACAGCAGGATGATAATAAAGGGATCTCATGGTAAAGAGCAACTGGGACAGGTTGGCTGGTAGCCCATAGGGTCCTGGACAGCATTTGATATTCTCCTCCTCATTTCTGGCAAAATTAAATGAGCAAGCAAACACACAAATCCAGAAGACCAGACATGAAAAGAGATAAGGAGGAAAAGCAGGGAATGTGCTTCACTTGCTTTGAACTGACCTCTATTATTTCACTGGTGCTGCTTTGCCTGTGCATGCTGTTAAAGCAACTGCATGGTTCACATTGCCCATGAATCAAAGAGAAGGTGACAGTTATCCTAGAGAACGAGAGGACCATACCAAAGACACACACACCTGAGAATGTCTTGATATCTACAGGATACTAAGATGTATCCCCCTTGTAAAAAGAAGTTGGAGGCTTTGCCACTAGGCCTGCAGCCTTGAGATAACTGATCCATGATCTGGGAGAGGCCAAAGGCTCAGTGCAGATTTGGTGAGTGCAGCCCAAGGAGACTGTGCGTGCAGAGCAGGTTGGGGACAAAGGGATCAGGGCGCTGGGTGAGCTGCGAGGGCTGAGGAAGCAGTAGTGGTGTTACACAAGCTCCTGTGTGAGAAACTTGAGGCGCCAAGTGCAGGAGGAAAATGAGGAGGAACTGAGAGGAGCTGTGTAGCAGGTGAGTTAGAGCTGCTGGTATGGGTAAACAGGACGTGCTGGGCTTGAAGGAGGGCCGACACGTGAGAGATGGGGAGATGGGAGATGCTCTGAAGCTGTCATGCTGCCCAGGAAAGGGGTCCCACTGAAATTTGGAAGGAATGTTCCAAAAAAACAGCAAACAAAAAAAAACCCCACAAATCCAGTGCCAGGATAGATAAGTAGCTTAAGGACACTCCAGATGATAGTATCAGAAAAATTATTAGTTGTACAACTGTGAAATTTAAGGCTGAATAGAAGGTCATGAAGTTCAGGAAAAAAGAACACTGGAAAGGACAAAAAAGCCAATAAAAAGCCAGTAGTATGAGTTCAACAGTATCAAGAGGCTCTCCTGTTTGCTATTTTTGAGTGCAGCTGGCAAGAAAGCAACTTTTCTGATATTTTCTCAATTCCTCACTTTCCAAACTGACCGAAGAATTTATAATTAGAAGTACAAATAGGCTGGAAAAAGAAGATAAAGTATTCATACTAAATTGCTGAATAATACTCCCAGGGGATCTGTGAGGTTGGAGCCAACCACTCATCTAACTTATCCAGTCTTGATTTGTATTTGTCTCATTTTCTGGCAATTGATTAACTCAGATTTAGGGCTGTGGAGAGACAGGAAAGTTAGTATTAACACATCAAGAATATACCAAGAGCTGAAAGACTTCTGGAATTTGTTTTCCTAGGCCATTTTTACAAAAGGTAGAATAAATAAGGTTCACTCATTTCCTGGTATATTTTATGACTCATGGAAAGAAGATAATAAAACTCACATAATTTATTTCTTTTCTATTATGGAAATAAACTTTGCAAAAGCAAAATTATGGAGGATATTTGCTTGACATGTCAGATGAAGTTGTTCCTGCACCTGTGACTGCTGATCTCTGCTCTCAGAAATGCAAGTGAGGTTCGTAAGACAGCCAGCACAGGACAATGTAAGGAAAGCTGGGATGAAGAAAGAAAAGAAAAACAAGGACGGGAAAAAAAAAAAAGAAACAGAAGCAAAACAAAGAAAAACATACCTCTTTTTCAGAAAACAAGTACCAGTCTCTAAAAGTATGAGTAGCTTTTCCCAACAGTGCTGACGCATTAACACCCACACACAAGAGGGAAAATACGCCAAAATTCCAGTTCGAGAAAAATGAAAAATGAATTAAAAAGACAGAGAGCAGAATCTCAAGAAAATGAAATAAACTAGCCTTCAGAAACAGAAAATATAGAGAAGATAATTGTTATTAGTGTTATACAGCTAATAAATTTTAATTCAGGAGTCAACTGTGCAAAGAAGGTTAAAATAATAAGATAAATTTAATAAATTCAGTATTTAGGCTGTGTATTTTTTTCATTTTACAAACCACTACCTCAAAATACGTAAATAAATGTTTAATACTGAGCAAATAAATATAAAACAGCTTGGGTCATGTAGTGAATTCCTGTCACAGCTGAGAACACAAATTTCTTTATTTTGAGTCCTATGATTTACTTACTAAGTCATGATCTTCTTTGTGTTTGGCTCTTTTTGACATGCATTGTTATACCCATATATTTTTACCTAACTATAAAAAAAGTCTTTTAGAAAAGTGCTTGACCTCTTTTGATAGACCAAATAATAGGCACAGTTCAGAGTTCATCACACTTAACAATTTCCTCCAGTGCCTGAAAAATATCTACTGACTTGCTACACAAGTACTTTTTCCTGCTGCTCTTCTGTTTGCACCCTCTTTAGAAGTACTCTTTAAAAGAACAGTGCAGTCAGAGTCAGTAACTCTTAGAATCGTACTTTGACAAAATCTGAAAATCAAAAAGAAGTTAAGAATGGGGAAGCTGGAAAGCATAATACACACCAAAAAATGAACTGAGAAAAGGAAATAAAAACTGAATTTACTTCATATTTTTACCTTCATGACAGTTTAGCCTTTCCATCAGATCAAAGGAGAGGTTGTCTAACTTTTGGATAAGCTGAAGTGCCACATGTCAGTTACTGAAAAACCTGCCTATGATTTCCCAACACACACTATTCTTTCCCATTTGCTTCAGGTATTTTACATTTCCTTTTTTTTTTAATAAACCATAGAAATAGCAGCTCCATATATTTGAAAGAAAGTCGCCCATTTGAAATAGAATCAGGAGCCAGTGATAACTGAATATCAAAAGGTTTAGTAGAAATGCCTAAGCAAATATTATCCTGTCCAATTTTTATACTGAATTAATCTTGGCAAAGAAAGGTGACAAAACTGTTTCTCTCCTCAAACTGGAATTGTTACAGGCTTGATTTTTATCCTATGTCCATGTGCTAGTGAGGCACATCATAATCCTTATTCTTTTAACATTTTCTTTTTTTTGTCCCTTGCAAAAGAAAGTGCCCTCAGTGGGGTCATAGCATCATTGCACTGTCTGGACCTGGATTGATTTATAGTAATGTCATCCGCTACCTGAAATCAGGCAGCTATTAGGAATTTAAGAAAAAGATGCCAAAAAATGGAAGTCCTCCTGATCACTGCTCAGTTGGAAACGGCTTTTGCTATGTACTCATGTGATGAATTATTTAAAATATGTGAGCTGTAATTCTTTTTGCTCATTCCTGTAACAAAAGGGATATATATTGCTAGGAAAAATGTAACTGCTAATATGTTTTGTTGCTGGGAAACATTTACTTCTACGTGGAGTCTATCAGCCACACAGGAAATGCAGTCATTTTCATGGTTTTAATTATTTCTACTCAGAACGTGTTTTTTCTCCTGAAAATCTTGTTGTAAAAATAAACAATCACAGGTCATTAATGCAGTGTTTCAACTTGTTGTTTTCTGACCACAGCTGGCAGCCTGAAAGGAATTCTATATGCACGTGTAGGGAAAAAAAGAAAACAAAAAGCAGTGTGCAATCATGTTGAGCAATGGCCATTTAAAATCCTCCATTTCCCTGAATAGTTCTTGACTTGGTTTGCCAATAGTCTGCAAAGATAGTCTTCAAGAAGACTGATATGTTCAGTGTTTCCAAGGGGAAATTCCACCCCCTCCCAGGTCTCAAGTTTGTCACTTCTTAGAAACATGATCACTGAAATCACTGATCACGTCTGAACATTTAGAGACACAGTTCGGAAGAGCCCTTGCCAGTTACTTGAGAAGAAGAAATGGAACAGGGGGAAAGAAGCAGAGGGAAAAGCGTCTTTTTCTACTGAGGCTGCAGAGATAGGAGTGCATTTGCCCAACTTTTAAAACACAAAGTGTACTCTCCCTCTGCCCAGGCTTTGTAAGAGCTGATAGTGCCTAGCTGGGGCCAGGCCTGTTATTGGTTAACCTCAGGAGAGTCAAGTGCTAGGGGCTAAAGGAAAAACAGAAATTGGCTCTTATTCATCTGTACTTGTCAAAATAGACTGTAAAGTACATTATTATTCCTATTTTTACAGATGGAGAAACTGAAAGCTCATGAGCTGGAGCAGAGCACCTGAGAGGGAGCTTAAAAGAAATAGAGATTTTTTGCCTCAGAATCACTTCTCAGTTTCTGCACTCACTGATATCTTGCCATTCGAGATACAAATAGGGAAAACAACATGCTGGCAGCAATCTTGCATGAGATCCCAGAGAGGTTTCTTTTTCTGACTGTGTTAGCCCCATGTGCCAGCTATGCAGTTTGCTGGCAGAGAGGCAAGGGGAGGAGCTGGGAAACAGTTTCTTGATTCCCAACTTAAACAATAAGTTTTCTCTCTTAGTAACTGTGCGGAGGGCCATTTGGCAAGTTTGTTCAACTTTTCCCGGTTCCTGATGGCAGGTAAGATCTACTTGAGGCAGGTAAAGTCAGAAGGTCAATAAGATCTGTTGTGTTATTTGATATGAACAGATTGGGTGTGTGCCTGTGAAGCACGCGGGGAAGAAAACTTTGGCAACACCCTGGCCTCCCACCAGATCCACACACACCTTCTGAAAGCACGTGGTGCGGCTCACAGTCTGTCGCAGCTCAAGAGCTGACATTTGCTGCCCGTGGTTTGCATTTATATTTGCCTTTCTAAAAACCCAAGGCACTTATCACCTCTAGCAAAGCTGATCTAGGGATCTTCGGGGAAGAAGCAAGCTCTCTTCAGGGAATATTACTGCAATTTTCTACTTAGTTTAATAGCATAATTTTTACAAGTGATTTCCCTGTGGTGATGGTGGTGGAAGCTGATGCTGCCTCGCTTGCTGTTTCCATTACAGGCAGACACAGCTGTGCCTGCCACCCCGACCACCACCCACTGAGCACAGCTGTCCAGAAGCAGCATTTCAGAGGAACACGAGACATGAGCAGGGCTTGGTCTTCTCTTAACATTGCAAAAGTCCTAGTGCATGTATTTGGCTTTTCTCAGGCCAAATACATGCACTAGTTGCTCCCAGGCCCTCACAGCCTGGGAGCAACTTCACTCAAAATGCACCCTTCTTTCTGCCTTCATACTCAAATTCAGACTCTGAGCTGCTAAACTTGGCTTAAAGCTCCCTATGGCAGATTAATCACTGAAGCATTAATTGTTTAAATAACTGTAGGAGAAACACACATTGGCCAAAGCTAATGTACTGCCAACGGCACACTGTGTGCTCTGCGGGAGACACATGGTGACTTGCTGAGCCACAGGCTGGTCTCTGAGTAGCCAATGCTGCTCTTCCCCCTAAAGTGAGGTCCTTCCAATAAAGCTTCTAACTTCAACAAATCTTTGTCCAGGGATACGTGGGCAAAGATTTATAGATACCTGTCATAAATTTTACCCCTTGCAAACTTTCCTATCAAGGACACAAGAAAACTTAGGTGCTGCTGGAATCTATAGGAAATGTCTAATTGAACTGAAGGTTGTTTTCTTAGCACAGAAAGTAAACAGAACTTTCAGGCAGCTGCCTTATGTGAGCAAGAGAACTTGCTATCCCTTTCAGGCTTCTCTGGAAAAGTGGAAGAACCTTTTCCCTTCTCTGACTGCACTGTGGAGAAATCATACTAATCCTGTTGACTTTTGAGAAGTTTCTGGGGAACTTTGGCACTCCCCTCAAATTGTTCCTGCTAGACAGAGAACTTTGAACATCTTAAAATTCTTCTTTTTCTCCTTCAAATCTTACTTTTTCTCAGAAAATGATCAATACACCTACAGTCAAAATCTCTTTTTCCACGTTTGTGACTCTCCTGAGATTGCCCCTTGTTATCTTATTGCAGTAGGCCTGTTGTATTGTGATAAACACATCTGAAATTCATTTTTGTTGTGCTCCAGTGAACATACCCTCACACACATTCCCAACCTCACGCACACATTCACTGACAATACTTTTTTACTCCTAGGTCTCAGACCATTTTGCCCGAGCTCAGAGCAGAGCAGCAACAGCAGTAAGAATGGAAACTGAGACCTCCTGTTTCCTTCCAAAGAAAATCCCATTTAGCTGGAAGATATGTGACATTTAAATGGGTTTCCCCGTAGTTTGCAGTTCTCTGAGGTTAACAGCATATTTAGATATATGGATTTGTAGTTAATGTTTCAGCCTCTGTCTGCCTTGCACATTCCAAAAGAGAAAACATTTCAGCCAGCTCCCAAACTGCTGGGCATGAGCCACTGCAGTCAGAGGCAACATGCTCAATGTATTGCGACATTTTGATTGCCATGCCTAAACAACCAGCCCTGCCACAGTTGTAAAAACTGGAAAGCTTGAGTTGGTTGAGTCTCATTCATAAAAACTCAAGTATGCAAATACAAAGCTAAAGAACTTTGCATTACCTCCTTTTTGAAAGCCTGCTTTCTAAGCATCCTTTTGATTTTGAGGGCCCTAGTTCATGGCTTCTGAATCTAGAAGATTGGCTGCAGATGGTGTGTGGATCCATTAAAAAAAAATCTTTTATGAAGGTCCCCATAATTCTAAATGTGTTGTTGCACAGAAAAAACACATGCAGTATTTAACATCTCATATTCAGTTTAAACATGCATGACTTTAAAACTGAGAAGGAGAAGTAAGCTCATAAACAGAAGTAGTTTAGTCCGTCCTGTTTCTTGATGGCTGCTGGGAGCAGCAGGATGTTTTGGTGAGGTCAGTCCCTGACCCCTTGACATGCACAGACCGGCACTAGGCATGCACTGGGGCCAGTGCTGAGACATGCACTGCCTTCTCAGTATCCCTAGCAGACAATTCAACATGAGAAGGAAGGCCTGAGAGCAGCTGGAAAGCCTTTGATCTGGCTGAAGTCTTCTCCACCTGCAGTGATAGCAAGCAGAGCATCAAGGGCTGAGGGAACCATGGACAACGGTGAACCCTGGGTGCACGATGCCCTCCCCCAGAGCTGATCTCCTACTCACAACACTCTTAAACTGCTTGGATACCTGGGGAGCCAAGGATAAGGAGTGAGGCCAGTGTGTTCATAACAGTCCATGCACCTTTATCAAGTGCTGTTTGCCCCTGGAAGGAGGCTGATATGGAGCAAGTGGCATGCGAAATGGTTTTCTTGGGGAAAATATAGTTGAGCTGTGTGGCACTGCATGGTAACTCCATAGACTGCTAAAAGTGCAATGTGCATCTTGCAGATAAGGATCTAGAATTGATTCTAGATGGTGGCTGCAATGCCAGCAAAATTGAAGTATTTCAATTTTAGATTTAACTTGGCTGCTTTCAGACACCTCCTGTGCCAGCACTCCAGCTTTATTTAAGAGCTATTGGTGAGCCAAATCACGTTGCCCATGCTTTGCCATGAGTTTCAGAAAGGAGAGGTCACTGGATGGTGTCAGGCTTCCTGGACCAAGTGGCATAAACTCGTGGTCCCAGGGGTGAGCACTGCCTCTGCATGATGCCCGCCCTGGCTACACCACTGCTACACAGCTGGGCTGCTGCCATGGGAAAAAACAAATTTGGAAAGCAACCTCACTGTTTTCCCAGCAACATTTTGCATAGCTCTCCCTGCTTTGGCCCCTTAAACAGGACAGGAAAAGGCAGCAAATAGCTTTGTGTGTTTAGACTGGGTCCTAATGACAGGACAGGTTTCTTTCAACAATTTTGTATGTCCAGTTGGAGAACTGCATAGATTTATTTCATGCACAAAAATGCCTAGAAAGACTGTTATAAAAGCAGCTATGCAGAAGTAGGGAAATCACAGAAATAAAGGCTGTTCGTATCTTGGTAATACAGGCCTTTTGTGCTTAGGCACAGACTGTTTAATGTCAGTATTGCTTATCATCTTTTTCACATGCAATGAAAAGCTGAGGACTTTGTTCAGTACACAGAACAGAGGGGTTTTAGTTAATAATAATTTGATGATTTGTGTTGCATTATAGATCAGACTACAAAACCACAGCAATCACTGATGCCCTTATAATTCATAGTGTTTTGTCTCAGTATGTGATTCTAAACTGGAAACTCTGGATTCTAAGCCAGAAGAAGAGCTTCTTCAATGTTAGAGTGACAGAGCCCTGGAACAGGCTGGTTGGAGAATCTCCTTCTGTGGAGATCTTCAAAAGCCATCTGGATGGATGTCACTCTGTGTCATGTACTCCAAGTGTCCCTTGGAGCAGGAGCAGGAGGTTTGGACTAGATGATCTCTAAAGGTCCCTTCCAACCTCTGCCATTCTGTGATTCTGTGAAATGGACATAATAAATGCAATTAATATTACCTTATAAAATCCTAAATGGTCCTGTAATATATAAAACTTTAACAGGCCTGTATACTTTATCCTCACCTACATGCTGATAAGATCCACGGACAGCATTATCTCCACACCGAGGATGAAAAATGGAAACATGTATCGTTTTATATCCAAACATTTGGATATTTCGGGTGACCAATCTGTGGAAACTAGGTTTTATCTCTGTCATTTAGTGATGCACAAATTCTAATGCATTCAAATGCAGTTTCCATTGCCTTTCTTGTTGTTGTTGACTTTAACTCATCTGAAAGTAAAGCTCCATGATCTTAGATCATGCAAAAGGAAAATGTAGGTCTGACCATCTTCTGTAAGCTGCCTAGCCCATCTTCCTGCCCTGAAAAAAAAATGATCAGCTGCATCAGTCTCCTGTGGATATCCTCACAGCTAAATCATAGTTTAAAAATTTATGTTATTAAGAAAAAACTCTAAAAATAGAGATTTCAGTGTCTTCTGAGTCAGATTCAATCCACTGCATAGTTATATTCATTTTTAGACTGATGTTTAGGCAAAACCTACAGTTCTGTCTACAACTAGTAGTGCCAGAGTTAGTCCATCTTTTCTTGCTCAGTCAACAGCGGACATAAAGAACTGTATATTCCTCCTTGGAACTACATTTATATACATGATGACCACTATTATGCCTTCAGAAGTCTTTTCTAAACATTTCTCACTAATACAGACATGTCTAATATCAGAGAATTCACAGTTTTCTCAGCCTTTTCTGAAAGACTGTTTTGGAGACATTGCCTGCAGAAGCAGTATGTGCCATGATGACACCCAGTTTGCAATTTTGTATTTGATTACTCTTACTACAATATAGACCTTGGTGATCTTCCTAACTGAATTATTTATCTTTTTTTTTTTCCAGCTTGCTGCACAAGGTTGTTTGTCCACTGAACATTCACATGCCTGCAGTTCCTCAGATGAATTTAATACATGTATCCATTAATAATAGACGTCACGGAGCCAAATATGTGAAAGAGAAACAGCCTTGCAACAGATCATGGTGGAAGCATATTTTTTTCCATTTTGAGAACCCATTGTTAGTAATCCCTTAAGCAGATTGCCTGTTACAATTATTTTTCCCATGTGTAAGAAGTGACACACATGCGAAAGAACAAACTCCTGGGGAGAGTCAGGGCTAAATAGCTTGCCCAGATCAGGCAGCAACTCTGTGTCATACACTGGGGTGGGACCTTGGCTTTCATGCACATTCATGGTGACTTATGTCACGTCCCCCCTCAGTTCTCTGCCTTCTGAGGCCTTTGGATGGAGGAAGCTCCCTCCCTCTGAGAAGGGAGAAGAGCATGAGGGGCCAGGTGGGCACCAGCTTGCAAGAGAAGGACTGTATTTGCTGAGCATAGTGCCTTGAGGGGCTTCAGATTTTAAGCTCTAACATGCCTCTACATGCCCTTGTTTAGCCAAACCTAGGCAGGCTTTTAAAACAGCAGGAAAACATACATTCTTGGCACAAATGTTATCCTTGATAAATGTCAAGCAAACGGTGTGAGACAGAATGGGGGAGAGGGGATAAAAAAAATTCAAAGTAAGTGTATTTTTAGCACTGTTAAATTGTGATATTTTTTTCCCATCATTGTCTGTGCAAAGAGACTATTTAGATTGGCATTTAGTGCAAGAAAGTCTTAAATGCAGTGTATGCATTTATCCCATGGATACCAGAGCAGGATTTTCAAACCCAGGGCAACCCAAGGTCAGGGACTGGAGCATTTAAGTGTTGTGCTGGGCTGATGCCTACCCTGAAACATTAAAATGCCAGAGAGTTCAAAATAGGATCATCCAACAGCAGGAAGGGTGGCAGGGGCAAAAAGTCATTGCTCACAGGGTCTTAAAAGCAAGGTGTGGTAGCTCAGTTAGAGCTAAATAACATTTGTCATACCTGTGGGCAACTGTTGAGACGAACTCACTTATTCATAAATAGGTGAAGAATAGGCAATTCTTAAATCCTCCATTAAGTATATTAGTCAGGTTGTTATGTATTTAGTTGTCAAAAACCTTTAGCTAGCTGCAGCATGAATCCTCAGAACCAGTAGTGGTTCACCTCTAGACAATTCACCTCAGGAACCAAAATAGTGGTTCACCAGTAGACAATTCACCTCAGGACAAGTCTTTTTTACATTTTCTTTTAATTTATAGCAGAGCTGATCAAGTTGGTTAAGACTAAGAACATCAGGAATAAGGTACCTAACACTGGACAATTTTATTATAATATGCCACCATTTATTGTGTAACAATTCATGGTGTCTCTGAGAGACAAACCATCCTTAAGGTCTCCACCCTCTGGTCAGATTGCAGAACAGCAGCAAATTTAGGATTTGAAGAGGCTTTGCGAAGAGGCTCTTTCCTTTCCAAATTCTGAGCCTTTTGCTCAGATGCCATGGTTAGATGTATTAAATAACACATGTGTATTTGTATATAAATAACACATACCTCCTGTATGTTATATTGTAATCTAAGAATAAATACATTAGAACTTTGAGCTCAGAGACTTGGGTTTTATATTGTTGTTTTGATGTTGTTAGCCTAGAGAAGCAAAATAAATTCCTTTTTTTATAAGGTGGATCATACTAGCACAATTGGAACAAAATCCCACTGCTCTCAATGGAGATTTTGACCTATATTTAGAGTTGCCTTGAAAGAATAAAGAATAAAATTTGTCTTCATATTCCACTAGATGTCAGCAGCACATTATTTTTGGTGAACCTAGCCAACTAGTCAGTCCAGAATAAATGTTGAAAATACTTTGGAGAAACTTCTCACATCAATTTCTCCTTTGGAAGCTGAGTGTTCTTCTGAAAAAAAATCAATTGAATTCTGCAATAGAGTGTTCTCACAATCAAGATTTCAGGAAAGATAAATCATGTCAAAATATGTACACTGAGCAGGTATTTTGGAATATGTCGGCCACAATATTTTAAGGATTATTTGTTAATAAGAGAATATTTTAAAATTAGGATTTGAATTTAGATTCTATGTTCTTCCTTTACTGCTCTCAGCACAGTAAACAGACAAGAGAGAATGTTTTGTGAAAAGATACATTAAGCTGATTTTAGAACTCTGGCTATTTTGAAGACTATCACAGACTGTTTGAGGTTGGAAGGGACATCTGGAGATCTTTTAGATCAACCTCTCTTCTCAAGAAGGATCACCTAGAGTATGTTGCCCAAGACCATGTCTAGACATCTTTTGAATCACTCCAAGGAAGGAGACTGTACAACCTCTATGGACAACCTGCTCCAGCGCTCTGTCACCCTCCCAGTAAAGTTTTTCCTCTTACTCAGGTGGAACTTCCCATGCCTTTTTTTTTTTCTTTTTTGCCTCTTGTCCCATCACTGAGCACCAAAGAAAGAAGTTTGGCCCCATTCTCACCACAGTCTCCCTTCTTGTGCTTATGCGTGATATGATAAAATCCCTCTCAGCCTTCTCCAAGCTGAACAGACCCAGCTCTCTTGTTTTTGTTTTTTTTTTTTTTTTTTTTTTTTTTTTTTTTTTTTTTCTCATATGAAAGATGCTTCAGTCCCTTCATTATCTTTGTGGTCCTATGCTAGACTCAAACGTTCAGTAGTTCCATGTGCCTCTTGTTGTGGGGATCTCAGAACTGGACACAGTACTCCAGATACGGTCTCACCAGGGCTGAGTAAAAGGGAGAATCACCTCTCTTGAGCTGCTGGAAACAGTCTTCATAACGCTCTGCAGGGTACCATTAACCCCAAAGGCACATTGCCAACTCATGGTCAACTTGCTGTTCACCAGGACTTCCCAGAGCTCCTCTGCAGGTCAGCCCCGAGTCAGCCCCCAGTCTGTAGAGGTGCCTGGGGCTATTCCTCCCTAGGTGCAGGACCCTGCACTTGACCTTTGCTGAACTTCATGAGGTTCCAGTCCACCCATCTCTCCAGTGTATCCAGGTTCCTCTAGATGGCAGCACATCCCTCTAGTGTATCAACCATGCTTCCCAGTTTAGTATCATCAGGAAATTTGCTGAAGGTGCACTGTGTCTCTCCATGCGGGTCACTTAACAAGACTTCATGTACTACAACACTTTATAGTTCTTCATGGATAGCTCTGTGTCCAGACCATCCACTGCCATCCTCACTGCAGTGTGGGTGTCTTTAAATCATTGGTGACAAATTCAGTCAGGCTCCCCTTTTGCTTTAACCTCAAATGGCTAACATTAAATTCACTGTGACATTCTGAGTGTGTGATGTACAGGGTCAGGGGGTGGCAGCAGTGGTGGTTAAATTGGACCAATTTCCCACCATCTCTAGTGACAGAAATATCTTAAAGGCAGCACCTCACCTGCTTTCTGGCAGCAATCTGAGGCCTCAGCACAGTTCTCCCTTGCTTTCCCCTATAGCAATGTTTCATCTTGCAGAGTTTCCTCATGCAGTTATGTTTCCATATCAAACTCAATTTAATCCATGATCCTTAGGTCTTTACCTTGCTTCGCCTTAACACCTTATTCAATAAAAGAATCTGCTCATAGCGCAGAATTGCTGCCTATTTATGGTGGTTTCAGTTGCTAGAAAGCTGTAATTTTCCATGAATAGTGAAATTTCAGGCTTTGGTGTGCTTTTCCAGAGGGGAGTAGGGCCATCGCACATCCTGCTGCTCCCTGAGATAAGGGCACACAACAATACCCAGAGCTGGCCGTGCACAGGCACTCACACATCACAGGGAACGGACCTTTGCTGAAGGACAAGGTCAGGGGCCAGCAAACGGGAAACAAAAATGAGCCTTTTCCCAGAAAGTCTCACATTGCTCATGAGTCACCTGATATCAAAGGCAAATGGAGCTGCCAAGCACTGTGAAGCTCCATAAGTGATATCTTACATAAACTATTTAATGAGCTTATATGCATCTTTGCAGACATTTCCCTCTTACATGTTCTGGCCCCAGCTCTTTGCAAAGCCATCCCACAGTTATCTCCTTGTTCATCAGTCCATATTTTGGGTTTTTTTGTCTTTTTTTTTTTTGATCTACCCCACTTCCTAACAGCACCCTCTCTATCTGCACCATGCTGGCTGTGTCCCACCAAAAGACATTAGATGATAAGGGGCCATCTGTGTCTCCTGGAAAGTAGGTGCCAGCACAGTCCCCATCAGCTCTGGTACAATTAAGCTTCTGCCTGCCTGAGAGCAGGACATCCTTGCAATGTTCAGCTGCAAGGGAAGTCTGGCAGATAGCTAGAGAAGGTGGCTGCAAAACTTCCAAATGTTTTTGGAATAAAATTGCATTGCAGTGACGTCAGAGACAGTGCTACACCTGTTGAGCAGCGTCACTAAGGTGTGCAAGGACTGGAGCAGGAACTGCAACCAATCTTCCCAGGGTTTCGTGTGCACCGTGCTTTTAGAAGGAACAGCAGAGCCTCTGTACATGCGAACAATTTTATTCTTCACAGCACTTGACAGGAATCAATTACGTTTGTTCCTTGGCAGCCAGCATTTTTCAGAAACATTATCATCTGCAAAGCCATCATATACTTACGGAAGAGCCTACCAAAAAGCATGCTGTACTCCAGTTCTTTTCTCGGGTATTGGCAGCATCTTTTTGGCCCTTGGCTGTACAGAGACAAAAACAATGAGGATGGCTTAAGTAAGATGCTAGCATTAGCCTTTCTGAAATTCCAGATTTTCAGCCCTTAGGTAATCTACTTTTGCATATGTGGAAGGAATGTCTGGGAAGAGCATTGCACGTGCATAGGCTCACTAATGAAGCAAGTACCTTAGATCCCCCACAGGCCTGCGGAGCCTGGCCTAAGAGCTGGGCTGTCACGTCTTGCTTGCTGTTGCTGTCAGAGTTAACCAGACTGTGCATCAATCAACCTGGCAAGGCTCCTGTTGCAGAATTTAACGCAGGCTGCCACCCCCTAACAAGCAGAATAAGCATTTGACCAGGTAACTGCCTTCTCGTTGTCCTTATCATAGGAAGTCCACGTAAGGTTCTTCAGCAAGAGCAGCCGGCAGATAGTTTATCCCTTGTCAGATGTTGTACACACAGGCTGATAGCTGGGTTTAGATACACCCAATGTCAGATCTGAGTATGGTTTAGGAATCAGGATTAATTTCCTCTGAAACCTAATACTGTACCTCCTCCTAATCAAAGAACTGGTATTTTTGTCATTTGGTTTTGGTTGAATCCAAGAGATAAGAATATATACAAAAGAAAGAATATGTTGTCTCAATTGCATGGAGTAATGAAAACCTACCCTAGAGAGTTCTGAATGCAGCGGAGGCTGAAGCCAGAAGGAGCAAACAAAGAATGAGAAAATATCAGAGTATACCTTTGCAAACCTCCAAATTAACCCGATATTAAGTGTTTGGATTTGTGTGTCTATAAATCCACTTACGCTACACTTGCCATGTAAATGAACTTGATGTTAAAGTCATTAAGAAGCTGTCATTAATAGGCTTAATTTGAGGAAATCAGTATAGAATATTTAAAACAAATGGAATTAGAAAGTTTTTTCTACTGAAGAATTTATAGCATGAAAGATCTGTATTCGTAACTCTTGAATGCATTGGCAAGCTGACACTGTATTCAAAGGAGGGAAAGGGGAGTAAGATTTGCATTTGACGTAATGAACTAGCTTCTGAAGTGACTCTTCATTTTAGTAAATGTGCTTTTCCAGCTGCCTTTTTCAGAGTGTGGATTTCAATAATAAATCAAAAAGAAGGCACTCTATGGAGAATTAAGCCTCTTGGAAATACCACATTTGCACTCACAATATTCTTTATATCCTTTTTATATCCTGATCTTGTAATCAGTCTATTCTTTGTCCTTAGTCATTGAGTAATTTAGTATTAGTGCCTCACCTTATTTAGGACTGTTGCAAAAGACTTCAGATTTATGGAGAATCTAAGTGGAGAATCTAAACCTGTAAAGATAGACACTCTAAATTTAGGAAGGATAATGAAAAGCATTGTACTTAGAGCTAAAAATGAAAGCAGATAGCACTGCAGGAACAGATTAGTGTCAGGCTATTGGTTCTTTAGCAGGGCATGCCTAATAATAAATGGGATAGCCAAATCTTGCTTTCAGTTTTACCTCCTTAACCCAGGTAAGCTCTAATGACTCAATGGCACTATATCAACCTATGTTGACATAAACAAAAGCAGATCCTCCTTCACTTTTTTCTGCTTTTGGAGTTTTGTTTTGTTTTTGTTTTCCTCCTGGCCAGCATTAAAAGGACTGAAACAAAGTTTGCAATCTTTCAAATAGGAATAGGTTTAGAACATCCAGGACTAATGCATAATCTAATTTTGCAACAAATGTCTTGTGATTTCTGCACAGAAAAGGCTGACATGAACATGGAGATGTATGCAATTTTTTACTTTTAACATCTGATATCAGATCGTTCGAGAGGTAGCCAGCAGTGTTAAAACTTTGGGGTCAGGCTGTTGGGACCTGCTTATGCCGTGATCCGTACAGGACTTGAATCAGAAATCTTACATGAATCTTGAATCAGATTCTCAGTGAAAGCAGCATGCTGCATGCTTTACTGCCTTGTACAGGAAATGAAGGAACTGTGTATGATGGGGAAGGAGAAGACACAAGATCTCTCGGCTACAGAGAAAATATCCTGGTCCAAACTGGCACACAGATCGGGATGTGATAAATGGCAGACAGGTAGGGTCACAGATAGCTGAGCTGACAGGTTTGCAATTGTCATCTTTGTGGAACTGAATTACAGTTGTTATTACAATATGCTACTCAGAGGTGGATAAATAGAGAGTTATAATAGCTTGAACGACTGGAGCGCTGCCATGGAGGGCTATGTGCTCTTTAGGAAGGACAGGCAGGGAAGGCGAGGTGGCGGAGTTG
>JAUBOD010000363.1:2988079-3000558 GCA_032353885.1 Nothura maculosa | reverse complement strand
GCGTGTGCAGGGGGGTTGGACTAGATGACCTCTAAGGTCCCTTCCAACCTTACACATTCTATGATTCTATGATAATAAATCCTGTTTTAAATATGCAATTACACAGATAAATGCTGGATATTAAACGATAAGCAGTGTACATTTTATCTCTGCATCTAATGGGCCTGGATATTCCATGTATGACTAATACTGTAAGTGTCATTTGTCAGCCATAAGCACATTGTTGGGAGTGAAAGAGCACTGAATATTGAGTTCCAGGGAAGTGGATTGATCTCTATTTCTCAATGGCCTCTTCAAATGCACCTTTCTGGGACCTATGAAGTCCTTCCATTTTTTTAACTTAAAGAGAATTTGCTAGATGTCATGACAATATAAATATGTACTTGCTGCAATAGAAAAAAAAAGAAGAAGAAAAAAACTTGAAATAGGCGCACTGAATAGAAACTACTTGGCTACACATGGGAAAAATATCTTCCACTTGGTTCATACACACTCATAAAATACTGGGAGATAGATGCAAGCGTTCTGTTTACACTTCCTCACATTCATAATTATTTGGGATTTGTCTTATTTATGACTGTTACCTGTCCTTTAAAACAGTCCATGGAAAGTAAAAATTATGTATTTACTGAAAAAGAATATTTTTCAATGTAAAAACCTGCATTTTTTTTACTTTATAGAGTAGCAACTTTAAAACTACCGTGAATATAATTTTCTTTTAAATAAATAAATAAAGCAAGCTCAGGCCAATTTTAGTGGAGTCAGACTTGTTGTGCTGCAATCAAACTGTGAGAAGGAGATGAAAATCAGCTCACACTGTTTTTTGTTTGGATTTTGTTTTTTCTTACTTCACAATCAGGGATCCTTCTGAAATAATGTATTTCAAATTCAAATGCATGATTGGCATTCAGATGTTTTAATCTGAGCATTCCCAGATTTCTTAAGCATCTTGAGACTTGACCACATAATGGGAAGAAGAAGTATATATTAATATATTTAGGAGTAGACTGCGTCAATTCAGTTTAGACTTATTTAGAAGGTTAAGTTGTTTCTCTCAGAGCCTTTGTGTGAACATCATGTCCCAAACACAGGACTCCTTCAAAAATGTTGCATGGCTCAGGAATATCGCAAGTGTTTGTCCCATTATCCACATCTAGCAGCCCATGTGCATCTTCTAGCCACTGCATGTACTCTCCAGTTACAAATACATGGCTCAAAACTATTAATTTACTATAGCCCAAGAGACTACTAGTGGATCTACCTAATCTATATAATATGGTCAGCTGAATTAAAATCTCATTTTTGCCCAAGGAGTGAAGTCCTACCCCCTTCTCAGGTTCATTTCTCCAGCTCCCTACTGGCCATTTGCTCAGTGCCAATCCAGAGGCTGGATAGGAAGGGTCATAAAGAAAACATCTTCCCGTTTTGGTTAAATGACTCATCTGGCCCTCAAAACACATCATCTCTATTGGGCCAGCACAGCTACAGAGTAAACCTTCTTAAACCTGAAAGCTTTAGGTTGCAGTCGCAGCAAGGATATTTGGCATGCACACAGTTCATTACTACTATTCTGCTCATGAGCAATAACGCATCAAGCTAGTGTAATGTGTAAGGCCTGCTGCTACTAATTTTTACCTGCAACTCTGATCAAGGCAACACAGAAATCAACAAAAATGATACTTCTGGACTATTCAATGTAATAGAAGCTGAAGTGGACTGAAGTCGATCAATAGCATTAAAGAAGTGATCATCCAAATGCTTTGGCAATGTCTGTGATAGACTCAGTGGTAGAGCAGTTAGTTAGGCATTCAAGTTAACCCTTATTCTCTTATTCATATAAGTAGTCCCACTGAAAGAAAAGGGATAAGTGGAGTGAATATGTGCCCACAAACGTGTTGGAAACCTCCATAATCTGACTTGGAATAAATACAAATGTATCTTACTATGAACAGTTAGTGAATTATTTTTGACCCAGATGGTAACATACCCTCATCAAATGTTTGGCTTGACTCATGTTAGCTGAACAGCTCTACCATTATGCTTTCATGTTGCCTGAAAAAAAAATGCCAGGAAGAGGTTTACATGATTTAATATATCTCTCTGTAGATTTTGGCATTATTTCACACAAGAACTTCTCCAATAAAAGTCCTGCAAATAATTATCTAATGGAGTGTCCTGATATCTTATCTATTTCCAGCACTCCAACATTATCTGCCAGGGCATTTATACAAAATGATGGTAACATTCCAAGAGATACAATGTCATGATAGTCATTTTTAATATATAGTCTCTATTTCAGGACAGGCAACCAAGGTGCTTTGCAAATACTTCTTTTATTATTTTCTTTTGCTTTTGCATCTTGTTTGCATCTTGTTTCCAGCACTTTTCATTCTATAGGCCGCTTGCTCTTCTTCTGTTGTTGTTCTTAGTTACTGAAATATTTCCTTTTAGTGAACATAAAATAAGGAACAATAAATATATCACAGTCATCTCTAAACCATAATATAAAAATCTGTGCTTAATAGCCACATCCAATAAACTTCGGCTGACTTGCAATAATGTTTTAAACAAATACATTTTTCTTCGCTGATTTTTTAATTGCTTACAAGGCTTGCCAGCATCTGAATGGTTTAGTACTTAAGCTTTCTATATAGTTAACTATGTGATTTTCAGTTGGTTCTACACACTTTAGTGCATACAGAGCAAAATAGCATGGTCAGTGATTGCTTAGGATAAATGAATTTACTTCAACTACAGCATTTACTATGTAGTTAAATTACCTTTAAAATCAACAGGAAGAAACTTTTACTTCCAGATAACGCATGGCCTCTTTTAATGCAAGTAAGAGCAATTATCCTCCAGATGTACCCTTTTCTTTCCATTGACTAAAAAGGTAGACTGGGTTACTAGCTCATGTGCGACTCATATGTAGGAAGTGGTATGATTTAATTAACTTAGCCATAGAATGCAAAAGTGTGGGCTGATGTGTCTTAGAGAGACAGTATTCCATATTCAGGGTCGAATAATGTAACAGTTAGCTACTGAGCTGTCTTCAAAGTTGTGTGGACATTTACCTGAACTAATAAGTTGGTTTCCCTGGAAACAAAAAAAAAAGTAACTAACTGGTATGCTATATATATATTTAAACAATATATGAGCATGTACTATATCTGTAGTGAAATACACTATCATCAAGAATATTTTGTTTTCTAGTCTGCACAAGACCAGTAGAAAACCTCAGGATATTAAACAACTGGAAAATAGTCAGAATATAGACTCTAAAGAACACAAGGAAAGATGTTTAGGAGTGCTGAAAAAGAAGGATGATGTCTAAGAAAGCTTAGGCTTTATCCTATAAACCACTTAACTGTGTGCTTCATATATTACATCCATACAGAGTGGTTTGTTTGTTGGGATATCTTCTCTTTGCAATTGTGTGAGAGAGACTTCACCATATACTGACTTTCTCAAGATTGCCTCAGTGAGCAGATCATTAATGAATAAATTGACTAGGTCTATAACCCATATATTAAGCAGATCTTCCTGGATAAGGAAATATCAAAAGAGTCCATGAACAAGGTGTGCATTTTGTTCGTTACTATTGGTGCTCATCTGGTGCTGCTTTGAGATGGTTACCCAGTGTTTCAGTGCTAACTGGGCCATATGTGCAGTGAATATACAGCATGGTCATAAACTATCAGAATAAACTGCTGTATCAGCTGAGTGCACCTGAAAAGTCAATGGATCCAGTGAGGAGAGGAAGTGCCAGACAGAAGGAGGAGTTGATGAACTCCTGATAGGGTGATGAAAGGTTGGTGAAGGCCCACACAGCTTTAGGAAAGAAAACTGTCTCTCCCAGGGAAATGAAGTCTGAGTAGAAGAGAAATTGTAGTTGTGAGATCATTGTGGCCTCGTAATTAATAACAGCTTAAAGCCATCTGTATTCCAGACACAGAAGGGCCTCATTTCCCAGATGTAGGAGCTACCAGATCTTCATGTCACCAAGTACTCAGTCACTGTCTTCCTCCTCCAGAAGGAAGCCAAACTCTGCCCTGCCGTAACCACATGGTGTCACTCTTGGTCTAAATTGGATTACAGGACCACACACCACCTACTTGCATTGGATGCCTCCAAAAGGAATAAATCCTGGCTGACCAGAGGCCTCTGAGTTGGGCAGCAGAGCAGAAAGGACTCTACTACCTGTAGGCAGCTATAGCTCGAAGATCACTAATTATTATGAAAATAATATTCCAATGAGAGCTGATCAGGATTTCCTGTTTGGTTCCAGGTGAACAGGAACAGGAGAACAGAAAAGTGTCACCATCACAACTCCTGGGGAAGTGTACTCAGGACAACAACCAGGAGTGCCAAAGTTGTGATTATGTAATATCACTGTAGTGTCTTTACAGAAATGTAACAAACTATGACAATGTGGTTTCTTGAAGAAAACTGTCCTATAGTGCCTCTCCTGCCAATAAAGCAATCCACAGGCAGATTGTCTATGATTCAAAACATAAATGCAGAGCATCTTCTGCACTGTTTAAAATTTTCTTTTTCAAAAGAGAAAACTTTTTTTTTTTTAATCTACTCTCATTTTGGAAGCATTTTGCAGAATCTTTCCACAGACAGGTCCAGCCAGCATGGAAAATTTTATCCCAGTCTTTATATGTTGTTCTTGGTATCAGAAGTGATAAATGTAGGGTGTGTCAGGAACCATCTTTAAACTATCCTGCTAGGTCTGTAAGGGATAACTGTAGCCATGTGGTATCTCTTAAACATCTGTGGAGCTGGTACTACAGAAAAATAGGAGAGAAATGGAGTGGAATATTCCGATTCAGTTCTTTAACTGAGTGCAAATGGGCTCTGACCAAGCTTCATCTCTTCTGGTACCTCAGGTGAGATGTCTAATTAGGACCATTGCCCAAAGCACTTTAATGAACAATGTCCTTCATTTTTGATATTTTTTTCACTGGAGATGTGAATACTGGAGTAGCTTTTATTATTTCTATAGGCTTCTTATGAGCGAGATACAGAAGGACACAGACTAAGTTTTAAAAACCTCTTGAGGGAGAAACAAGCATCTCCTGCTTAGTCTTGCTTAACATCCAAACTGTCTTCCAGAAATACCTGCCACTCTGTTGATTTTGGAGGGAATGCAAGAAAAAATGTAGTCCACACTTAGAAGCCTCGCTTAACTTCCTAAGGATCATGAAATGAAAATGACTTGTGGTGCATAGAGATATTTAGTGGAAATTAAACCACACAAAATGTCTGAATTTGATCATTTAAATGTGTGTGAATGCACTCAACTAAAGGAGCTATTAGCAAAGACATGGTAAAACAGTTAAAATTACAGAGTGATTGCTTTTAAAAGTAACTCATTAAAATTACACCATTTACTTGGCATAGATGAAATTCACCCAAGTAGTTCTCTGAGTCACTGAAGTTCTACACTTCTTTGTCATTAATGTCTTCTATGTTTTTTTCCTCAAAATACAAAGTATTCAATTTTAGTTACATTGTGGCTGAAGTTCTCTACTTGCATATCTACACATAGCACCTTGCTAACGCCTGGGAAGTGCTGTAAGGCAAAGATAATACTTATCTCAAAATGTAGTCACTTAGCAAGTTAAGCTTCATTTTCTGTAGGTGCAAATGAGCACTCCATGTTTTAGCATCTGTGGCCTAGAAATCATTGTGGAAAAAAAGATGTTTTGGGCATTTTTTTAACACTGGAAGACTGCAGTGCTTGCACAGTATTAACAGAATGAATTTAGGACTTTTGCTCGATTTTTTTGGAGTTTGGAGTTTGAGAGTGAGTGAGATCTCTACATCTCTTTAATATCCTAACATGGTCCAAAACCAGAGAGGTTTCTCAGCTGCTATAAGTTAGCATTTTCAGCTAAAAATATGGTCTTCCAGTTCTAGACCTGGTTTACAGATGAAGGTATACATTTCTTGTTGCTGTCTCCTATAGATAATAATAGATGGCAAGTTATTACATGTTAATTTCTCCAAAGCACAGCAAGCAAACAACCAACAGCTATAGCAGTGGCCTGTGCTCTGGGATGGAGCAAGACAAGCAGTTTCCATCAGCTTTATGGAAACCTGCTTTTATCATAGGCCTGCAGTGTTGGGGGGAAATTGCTCAAGACCTCGTGACACAGTAACTGTCTTTGGGACTTAATTCTGCAACTGTAAATAAGTTTTGAGTTTTGTCTATAGCAGAATGGGCTGTCATTTTGCTAGAAATAGGAAAAAAAACTCTAAGGAAGTGGGAACACAGTTCTACTGTACACAGGAATATATACCCACATGAAACTCCTATTCAAAAAAAAAAAAAAAAACAAGTATTCTGGCAAGCTGTATCTGTGCTAAGCGCATACGCATGTATGGGTGTGCCTCAATACAATAACGCTCAGCTACGTAAGTAAAATTACACAGGCATTTTCTCTGGAAATGCTGCCTGAAACTTTTCATGGGAAAAACAAATGAATAGATGAAATATGTTTTTAAATGAAAACTGACACAGTTTATGGAAATATTTTTCAGGATTTTACTGCAAACCAATGGGTTTGGTCACAAAAAATATGATACATATAACCATGTTAATTATATTACATTACAATGATGGTATACATTACAAGTAAGTCTGTAAGTTTAAATATACATCTAGAGTTACAACTGAATGTACAGATATATATATATATATATATATATTTTTACAATACATACAATCAGGAATGAAACCCCCCCAAAACCATAAATAATGCCCATTTTACAGATGACATCTTTTGAACTTAAAAAAAAAAAAAAAAGAAGAAAGAAAAAAAAGAAACAGCTTTGATTGACTGCAGCTGGGGCATTTTGGTCCATAAAAACCCTTTCTAAAAATAGAAATTTTTTTTTCATAGCAGCAATGCTTTCTTCAAGCATTTGGATAGAAGTAATTGTGAGCCCATTTCAATAATTTTAGTTGACTATATAGATTTACAAAAAAAAATTCAAAATTACACTTAATTTATCTTCCAAATATGGAAGAAACAAACAATGCCCCACATTGTGGTATCCTGCAAGTGTCACATTGATGCTTTAAACTACGTCCATCTGTAGTACGCAGACCACACACATACCATTTGTTCACATAGTAAACCCACATAAAATGAACTGAGAAACACACTCTGCAATAGGAAAAGCTTTGGAGCTAACAAGATCTCATCAGAAAAAGGCACATTTCATAAATCCTTATCACATTCGCATAGATCTTCAAGCAAGGCTTTTCAGAACATGATTTCAAAACAGCTTGTTCTTACTCCTACAGTCTGCCAAAGTGGTCTATGGCAGCAGTCATTTCTGTTTGTTTTTCTTTCCCAAGGAGACAGCACCACTTTGGGGGAAGAACAAATGGAAATGAAAAGCCTGTGAAGCTCATTTAGGGAGTGATGTCCTCTTCAGAAACCCTTCCAGCAAACAGTGTAGTTGAAATTAAGGCTGCAAAGCTGCCATGGTGGAAATGTGCAAATTCTGTTTCAAGATGACTGGTCATCTGGCAGTTCCACCAGATGACCAAGCAAAAAATAAAAAATAATAATTATTATTATTTAAAAAAAAAAACCAAAAACACACAAAGTGTTCACAAGAAAGAGTCCATGGGTGGGGCATATGAGAAGCCCAAAAATGCCTCAGCAGCTTCTTTGACGCTGGCAGTAATGAGGATGCTGTCTGGAGACTGGCCAATGGAGTTGGGGACTGGCTCATCCGTAAACTCAGGATCGAAGTGTCGCAGGTCACTGGGGCCACTCTGTGGAAAGAGCAGGAAAGGAAAAACAAAGTTGGTTAGACCAAATCTGCCCAACTTGCACAAGTTCACAGTTCAGTTCAAAATGGGTCTGAAAACCCTTGCGTGGAGACTCACAGTGTTACCACCTTGGGCTCACTATTTAATGGCCTTTGCCAGTTCTAGTTGTTTATAGACCCTATTTTTTTGTATCCTGCTGCATATTGTCTCACAAAAAAAAAAAAAAACATAATAGACTATCCTTCAACAAGGCTCATGCAACAAAAGCCAGATGCCACTCTCCCATGCAGCAGCTGAAAGGAAGGACTTTGATCTCTGAGCAAGTTGTCATATGCAGTTTTATAAAGCGCTCAGAAAGTAAAAGAGAGCAACCTCTAACACAACCCCCGCCTTGCACGTTAGACAAGTCAAATGTAACTCTTATCTTGAGAAGCCACTTAGGTTCCACCCCTTCTCTTCACCCCTTTGATAAATGGAAGGTGGCAGAGTTTATTTTAAAATTGCCATGCAGATGAAGCATTTGTGTGAGGCCAAAATAACAGCTACATTTGCACTATTCACCGACAAAGAATCACCTACTGCTTATTTTAACCTTGTCTGGACAGCAACAAGACAAGGAAAATCTGTGATTTTTAAATACAATGATGTGAAGCCAGTTCCCTTTGGCTCCTGAGCTCCGCACAAAGACAAGAAGAGAAGAGACAGTCTTTATATATTCCATAATTAGAAGTGATACATACCACATTTGGGTTAAAAGGGGGTGTAATCTTCTTATTAATAAGATCATCCCAGTTAATTGGGGAGAAGAAGATGTGATTCTTGATCTCCATCTGTTATGAATAGAAAAATAGATTAATTTAGAACAAAGCATTTCAATATGAGATATCTCATATGAGGCACCTATGCTGCATCTAGGAATTGGACAGTCTGCACTTACAAAGTCCTCCTTGGCACCAAGCCTCTTTGTCCTGTCCTTTTGCAAAAGGCCTTCCAGGAGATGCCTAGCAGAGTTGGTAATATTTGGCTTCAACTGCAGTGGTTTGTTCAAGATGTTATCATACATTTCTGCTGTGTTTCTGCTGTAGAAAGGCGGCTGTAGGAGAAATAGAGGAGAGATGGAAGTCAGTACGGCTGACGTGGGCACACGTTTCCTAATGGCACAATCAGCAAGAGGAAGGAGGTGGCTGATCCTCCACCAGGACTATTCACCACTTACCAGGCCATAGAGCATCTCGTATAAAACTGCTCCAAGGCACCACCAGTCAACGGTCCTGTCGTAGGGCTGCTTGTGAAGGACTTCGGGAGCAAGGTACTGTGCAAGAGAAAGAAGAGAGCCCTGTTAGCCATAAGGATCTTTATAACTGGGAAACCTCCAATGTTTTTGACAAGAGCAGGTTGAACTAGCTGCACAAGTACTGAAGCTACTAGCAAATTTTATGTTCCTCATGAGCAGGGAGACAGCTAGAAAGCTGTCCTCTCCCACCCTGCCCTTTCTGCATGAACTCTACTGTATTCACCAACAGCCTGCCATTAAGACCCATAATATCTCCCCCTTGCATATCCACATTGGAAGTACCAGTTTTCACTAACAAGAGCAAGGCTCATTCCTGCTGTGTATGCCAAGAGCTGAGCATACCTCCGGTGTGCCGCAGAAAGTGGAGGTCGTGCCATTGTGCTCTATGTTCTCCTTGCAGAGTCCAAAGTCGGTCAGGACAATGTGCCCCTGAGAGTCAAGCAGGATATTCTCTGGCTTCAAGTCTCTGTAGCAAGAGATGAAGGAACAGCAAACATTAGAGGAGCCACAGTGATAATATTTTAGGCATAAAGATACTCATAATTTGCTTAAGTTGCAAAGATTACTTTTATCTTGAAATTGCTTTTAAGTAAGATCAACTTTTTAATGCAAAAATGATATGAGATTTTATTTTTTTTTTATTTTGACAAGTTGAATGACATTGCTTACCGATAAACTATGTTCAGGGAGTGCAAGTAGCCCAGTGCACTGGCTATTTCAGCAGCATAAAAACGGGCTCTGGGTTCCAGGAAGCAACGTTCCCTCTGGAGATGGTAGAACAACTACAGGAGACAGAAAGAACAAAGTTCTGTAAGCGGCGCCAAAGCCTCTTAACAATGCTTTTAATTAGACTCAACATATATAGCTGGCGAGAACAATAGCAGGAAGCAGCCTAATGATCCTTTGGTAGTTCAAAACTTGGCAGCCTGGCAACGGCAACTCTAATAACTTTTCCCCCCGTGACTTTTCCCCTTAGAGCTCTTTATTTAAAAGGCAGGGAGAAAAAGTCCATGTTATCGTCATGTGTGTGTCATAGGAAGTGCCCCCTCATTTTTTTTGATGCTTACCTCTCCACCATTGATGTAGTCTAGGACAAAATACAGCTTGTCTGCCGTTTGGAAGGAAAAGTGAAGCCCGACCAGGAAGGGGTGTTTCACATTCTTCAGCAGGACATTGCGCTCTGACATAATGTGTTTCTCCTGAAAATGTAAGAAATCAAGTGTTTAGTGACAGTATATTACAATGCTTACCAATAGCAGTAAAGATTTATTTCACGGATATCCCAACAGCATCACTGAGGAACAGCTTACCTCCTTCTTCTTCAGGATTGCTTTCTTCTGCAGGACTTTGACAGCATAGAATTGTTCTTCTGCCTTATGCCGTGCAAGGAGAACCTGAAAGAAGTTAAAATTCCACAACTGAGCAATGCTGAATTACAGCACAAATTGTAAACACAATTGGAAACCATCTTTGAAATTAACTGAGTCCCACCTAGGCCCTCCAGATGAATGTACAGGCAGTTTGCTGGAAACTGCCTGGCACTTTTACCACCCTTGCAGATCAGTCTAGCAGAGGGGTTGTCTGCCTTGTTTCCTTCTCTTGCAAAGGCAAATGACATATTCTTCCAACCCGGATAACTCCCACTGCCTTCAGGCTGCTTGGCTCTTTTGTGACTGTTTCCCTAAGCAGGCACTCAGCTCTGCTCACCACCCCAGGGCAAACACCTCTCCACAGGCGCTGGGCAGTAAGGCACATGCTTTGCCTCCTTCCTAAGTGTTTCGAATTTCCCTTACCAAAGGACTAAGTAGCCCTGAGACATGCACAAGAGCTGAAAAGTAATTTAATTGCAGGAAAACAAAAAGAGAGAGTTTTACCTTCCCAAAGCTGCCTTTTCCAATCACTTTCAAGAAATGGAAATCTGACGGTTTGGCATGTGGGTTGGATGATGGACCAAGATTGATCTGCTGTGAAGGACTGGGCTAGAAAAGCAAACAAACAAAACCCATGACATTTACTAAAGCAGCTCGGTAATGAGTCTTGACCATAGGTCTTCTTTTTTAAAACATAAATCAAGGAAGATAAGAATTCTCCCCACTACTAAAAAAAAACCTAGACCTCTGTCAGTTGCATTAAGTTGTTTTGTACTACTTATGCAATGGAATTTACTTTAAAGTTTTATTTTAATAAAAAAATAAATCTTGTGAGGTCTTAGTCACATTCCATAATAAATTTCCAACTAATTAAACTTAGTATTTAAGCATTCTTCTCAGTACGAGAGAAAATATTTACTCTAAATTGATTGCCTCTTTTCTTCTTTTACATTTGTGCACTATGAGGTCAATTAAAGTAACCCTCGGGATGCCAATTTAACCATGTTTCTACTACTGGTTCATTCTAAAAATGCTTCATGGAGTAAAATCTACTTACTGGAGGAGAAGGATTAGCGTTCATGAGTTCAGGCTCTTGAGGCTGGGAGATTTTCAAGATGGATTGAACTTCAGGGCTGCAAGGATAAGAGGGCCCATTATTAGAACAGCCACCAGCAGCTCCAGGCACGCGGATCCTTCCTCTAGAGGGCAAGCAAGGAGCGCACTTGCGAAAAGGAAATTTCAGTTGCGAAACAGCAATTTCAGTTTGGAGCATTACAGAAGGCAACTAAAACAACCTAGACAACCACAGGGTTACCTCTAAAATGCATCTGGAAAAGGTAAATTCCTCAATTGAGAAAAAATGTGTTTATTCTGGAGGAACAGATCAGATTAGGGAAGGGGCTCTAGAAACCTGGCCCATCTGATTAATCCCAAACCAAGCCCGTGAGGGTTTGTAAGGTGATGACTAATATCTGAAGAAGAGCAATTCTCTGTTCTGCAAGCGTCATGCTGGAGGTATTACAGCAAACAAACACCCCGTTGCCAGGGCTCGCTGCGCAAAGCGTTCTGCAGGAGGGAAACCCGCCCGAAATTTCCTATACTTACTGCTTGCAGGCATAGGAGTTGGTGGCGATCTTCTGGATGAAGTCGTTCAGCCCCATTCTCCTTTGCTTCATGAAAGCTGAAAGCAGAAACACGGAGGGAAAAAAACGTTAAGTAAAAAAAGAAAAATAGAGGGGGAAAAAAAGAGAAAAAAAAAGGTGAAGAGCTGAGATGCTCTGTTGATTAATAGTAATAATATTAAAAATATAATAAATGTTTCCCCCGGGCATCCTGGCCCGCCGCTCACCGATGAGGATGGCCACCATGCCCCTCATCTTGGCGTAGCTGAGCGCGGGGCCCGCGGCCTTCACGGTCATGGTGCGGGGCTGGGGGCTCGTGCTCTGGGGCTGCTGCTCGCTCCGCGCTGCGCTGCGCTCTGCCCCGCGCCGCGGCCGCCGCCGCTTAAGTGCGCGGG
>JAUBOD010000363.1:2962484-2985335 GCA_032353885.1 Nothura maculosa | reverse complement strand
CCCAGCCCCGGGGGGCGCAGGGGACTGCGGGACGGCCCGAGAGCGCCAGGATGGCACCGGCGGCCCAGCCCGGCCCGGCTGCCCGCGGGGCTGGCCGAGACCCCCGCCCGCCGCCAGCGCCCTTCCTCCTCCTCCTCCTCCCCCCCCTCCTCGGGAGCTCATGGCCCGTCCCGTCGAGGCGCTCTTCGCATAGTGCCAAAGGGGAGATTTCCTCCCGGGGGATGAATTACTATTATGTAAAATGAACACAGCGTTTCGAAGTCGTAAATGCGGCTCTCGGAAGCCCTCGCTTCTGCTTAAAAGCCTGAGTGCCCTTAGATTGCGTTTTCAAACTTTTCTCTTGGGCAGCAAGAGCCTCAGGGTTGGAAAACGAAAGCTCAAATGAGCAAAAGGTGCCTCTGGGTCCCATTACTCCAAGAGCTGAGACTTGTAGAAAAGCATCAGCCTTCTAGAAAAGCACCATTTCACCCTGAGAACTGGCCAAGACACCGCAAGGACTTGCATCAAGAATTTGGGTAGGCACTGCTACGAGTGAGGGTTAGGAGTGCACTGCTAGATATGTACAAGAGAAGCATCAAATACTTACCGTGATATTTCTTTCTGTTTGTCCTCCTTCAGTCTTAAAATGCTTGACAAACTAAGAGTCATGATTTTGAAAAGCAGAAATTGGTAGTTCAGGAGAAAAAGAAAAAGGAGGACTCAACAACTCTGCACAGAGGAATGATTAAGTTACAAAACTCCTCACCACAGTTTTTGTGGACCCTCAAAGCTGGATGGATTCAAACATGGAAAATTAATAGGAAAACACACAAACAAAACAGAACAAAAACAGAGGAGGGTTATTCACTACAAATGCAATGTCTGACTTAAGAGATTCCCAAACCACAAATGCCTGGGGCCAGGAGAGTGCTTTGGGGACAAATCACTGACTGGTTGCCTGTTCTTGCTCTTAGCAGGTGAGCCCAGCCCCAAGGGCTGGTGCCTGTAGCACCATACACAGATCTGGGCTCTGACCCCACACATCCGTTCTGAGATTCTCATGTGGTATTTCTAAGTGGCATGTGAGTGGTTTTGTGCTCACAGAATTTAACCAGCTCTCAAAACAATTACTCATTACTGGCAAGAAGATTAGCAACCTAATATTATATGTCTGCTGTAAAACATGACTTTCAAATAACTGCATTTCAAGTAAATGTAGCACCAAGTGTTCATCATGCCAGGGTCAAGGCCATGGCTCCAAGCTGTGAGAAATATAGAAGAACACAGGCTCTGTTGGAAATACAGGCAAACGGGGCATGAGGACAGAACAGGCACAGCACGCAGGTTTAGCAGTGCAAAATAGGTATGAGTGATCCTAGGATGCCACTGATGAGAGATTAGGACATGCCCAGTTTAAGGCCTGTAGGGTTGTGATTCAGTTTATCTAACAGAATGAGCACACGCTTCGCTAGTACGGGCCTGCCAGCCTGTGCAGTTCAAAGCATCTTCAGCACTTGCTGGCCCATGGAAATGAATCTCCCTGGAGGATTCACACCATTTGTAGAGTCCTTCAGCCAGAGTGGTTGTTAGGCCCATCTGATAGGATTCACTAGTCCCAACAAAGCTTCTCCCTCTGGCCCCATGGCAAGGCCAAAGGCTTCAACAGCTCATCTGGTAATTTGACTCTGGGAGGATGTGAACTCTCTTCCCCCATGTCTGTCCTGGTACTTGTTGGCAGAGAAAGATTTGTAGGTGTCATTTAGTGCCTTCAGCCTTGAAGAATTAGATTTCCAGATTTCAATTCAGCCATAAATTCAATGCTAAATAAATGAATATATGCATATAGGTATGCAGGTATATAGGTACCTCCTAGACTTTAGGATATAGGTAGTGAGCAGTAGGTTGAACCGTTCATAGAATGACTTGCCTGACCCTGGAGAGAAGGTTCCCAAAGTACTACCAATATCTTCAGCAATATTGGGGTTTGGGTTAATTACACAAAGGTGGAATTCAAGCCCCAAACTGCAGGGATGACTCTGCTCACAAATGCAAGAGGAGATTGCATATTTAACTTCATCTATGTTCTAAAGTAAAATCTCCAAAGCTTTTATTTTCTCCTTGTAAATCCCCAGCAGACAAGATCTTGTCTCTGGCCTTCTAATTAAATTTCACATGCAACAGCCAAAACTTTCAGTCAAGACCTTCTGGCTGCCCTCGCAAATGATGCCTACAAGTTTCAGCAAATAGATGGGAACACAGCTATGGGAATAACAGCTTTAATAATAACCCCAGCAGTGATTTAAAATCAGGAGATTTAGACTGCTATCAACAGGCCTTCTAGACTTTCTTCTGATAGGAGGGTCATTGACTAAAATACATATGGGTCTGCAAACATCTAATTGATTTCAGTGTTGCATTTCACCAAACATAAATTTGGAACATCTTTTATTTCACTTTTTCTGATGCTTATGGAGAAGGTTTACTGCATTGTCAATAAGAGGCTTTAGTGCCAAGGGATTACGCTCACAGGATCACAGAATGATGCAGGGCTATAGTGAGGAAAAAGTAATTCCTTTCCTTGTAGAAAGCAGTGGAAAATTACAGCATCCTTTAGCTGTGCTGACCTATAACTAAAATAGATGGTAAATGATGCTCCTAACTTCCATTTTAATTCCAGCACACTGATTTGTGTCTAACCTAGTTGTTGTCACTATGACCGTTATGAGCAAATACTGTTGGCCAGGAAGGATTAGACAGGGGTGGCTGTTGAAGAAGCACATATGCATGCCCTCCATGGAGCTGCCTCTTACCAGGATTGATATGAATCCTTGCACTATTGTGCAGCTTCTCTAGTCTTGAGTCCTCATAAAGGGTTGAGCTCTGTCTTACAGGACATACAGGTTGGATGGCAAATACTTGAATTCATTATTGTTATGAACTTGTAATGTGCTGTCACTGAAGAGAGCTTAGTTTTACCAGTACTAAATAACATTAGCATGGTAAAGGAGATGAAGAACAGAGAGATAGAGGGGTAATAAAAAGAGGCTTGTGAGAAAAATGAAAGTTCTTAACGAGCTTGTTATAAATTCCCGTGTTTGCCTCCTTTAGTCACAAGGCAACCTAATGTGAGTAGCTGGTATGCAGTTTGCAGTGAAGCATGTACTGTCAGGTGATTCGGGCACACAAAGTTTCTTTTGAAAATTCTCATCTTTTGAGGAAGGATAGCAGGGATGGATTCAGGCATTTTCAGTTGAGTGTATGGCTCAAAGATGATTCCTTGTACTCTCACTTTGAACACATATAGTAAAGTAACTGATTTTCACTAGTTATCTGCTTATCTGTCTTTCCTTTATATCTTCATCTAGCACTTCATGGGACGTTTGCAACCATGATAGCACAGTGCCTTTTATGTATATACAAAAGGCCCATCATCACCATTGCAATTCCACTATCTTAAAAGAAAGATCTCTTTAAGCCTGTAAAAGCCCTCCAGCCACCCTGGAATTAAGGCACCAAATACCATAAATAGTGAGCAAATTAGTAAAAGAGAGGATTTTTTTACTAGAGATTGGTTCAGTTAGCTGCTAGCTCAAAACAGCAACTTGGATTTCTGAGGAGTTAGTTAGGTTTGAAATCAAAGGCAACAGGTCTTAATGCTTTTTCTCATATATATTTTTGATACTATGTCCCTTGCCATTACACCAACTGCCTTAATATTCCTCACTATTTTTAAATTTTCTCTCAGAAAGAGTTGGAGTCTTCATGTGCTGAAAGCTGCCCAGCATGCATACAAAACAAAGCTTTATTTACATGCATCTATTTCTAGAGATCTACCTATTTTGGCCATATTTGCCTTTTACTTGGGCCTATTGCTTTCGGTAGTTTTATTTCTGAGGGTAGAATAATGAGTCTAAGCTAGAGGGGATGGGAAGAAGTGCTAATTTTGCTTTAGGCAACTGGTTCAAAATGGAGCCAAAAGATGTATGTAATATATTAATTCATTCATTTATATATTTATTCTTCTTAAATTCACATACCACACATGATATGCAGAGATCCCTAACCTGTCTCAGCCCAGTCTAACTACGAACCTGCAGTAAGACTTGTAATATCAGTATAATACGGCAGAGTGATCTTCAAGGATTAATTATACATCTTGGCTTCAATCTAGTGTCTCTACATAGTGTTTTGTTGTGCTGAAGAGACACGACATACCAGCTTTCCTGGAATTAACTGATGTGTTTCTACACAGTGTAACCTTGCACTTAAAACATCTCAGTGAGATATGGAAGTATTAGTCCTATTTCACATACGTAAGTCAGAATTAAACAACAGGGTATCCAGAGTGATTCACTCAGGAAAGTCTGTGGCAAAATGAAGAATTAAATGCAAGTTACATTCCAGGAACTGGATCAAGATTTCTGTACAGCAGTATATGGCCCATATCTGCTGACCTCATTTGTTCAGCTACACGCATTATAAACAGATAAATTATTTAGGATAGTAAGATTGGTTTCAGCAAGAACACACACTGCAGGCACCTTCTTTGGTGAAATCCTTTCTAGTTATCTAATATTATGATAGCCAAACCTCACATCTCAGCAGGAGGAACCAACCACTTTGAAATATGTGGGAGTTAGAAACACTAAAAACTAAAATATCTTTTGTGACTCAAGAGAGGACCTGAATCCACATTTTGGGGGAAGATAAGGAAGTATAATTTTGTCCATATTCAGTTGGTAAACCTGCTGGCATTCAACATACCAGTAATGCTAGGAAAGTGCTTTTCTCATAACACAAGGTCACCACAAAGCCTATTACTATAAAACAAAAAGTCCCACAGTTATTTCACAGTCACATACAGAAATAAATAGCTGCAAATGTCTGCATGGTTAATTTCTTCTTCTCACTTCTAGATGCTGTTTCCAAACCTGTTCAGTCGTTCCCTACATTGTGAATATCTTTGTAGTACTTCAGTTAGCTCAAGACTTTTAATATCTTAAACTTGACATAATTTATAAAACCTTCATATGGGTTTCATTCACTTTGATAGAAGATGCTTTAACTTTATTGTAAATGCTTGATGTGATTCCACAAAGAACTTAACTCCAAGCAGCCAAGCACGAGCATTTTGGTCACATGTTTTCTTCAGGGCCAAAAGGAGCTACTAGAACAGCCATGTGCTAGTCTGCATGACAAAGGCTTCTACCTGCTGCTACATGTACCTGGTCCAACAACTCCACCTTTGAGGTTCCTCAGCTTTTTCATTTGACTCTGGTTTGACTATCTTAAAATCTTCATCTGATTCAAAGAAAATAATCAGGAGGCTTTGACAAGCAGAAACACCCTCCTATGCATAATCATGCAATAGAGCAAAGTCTAGGGGTAGATGACCTATTCAGCCTTAGCAAGGCCAGCTAAAAGATTTCCTCACCACAGCTACTCATCCTCCCCCACATGCTGTGGGCCATCATCCCCGGACCATCTGTCAGACCTCCAGCCTAGAGCTCCCACCAACTCCAACTCCCACTAACCAGCTGACATGCAGCTGGGCACAGCCTCTTCATCAGGCACAGCCCGAGCTGGAAGCAGATATATATCCCAGGCTGCGGGCTGGGTGAGGCAAAGTAGTAACATGGTACTGCTGGTCTCACATCCACGGATTATGCTGTTGCTTTAAGCTTGTAAAAAGGAGTGCAGAACTGGAAGGGCACCAAGCTCCAAATAGGTGCTGATACTTCTGACCCAGTTCCAATAAGTTCCTATCCCATCTTAAAACAGTGTAATTTTTAGGGAAACATTAGCCTAGACAAATGGAGCAGTGGAAGTCTAGCATACTGCAATACTGATGAATGTGGTGTGCTTGGTACATAATTCTTAACATAACACTCATCTCCATACCTGATGTGAGATGAACAGAGCAATTGTGGTGCACCAGCTGAAATTCATGCATTGATATTGGCATGCACTGATATTGGAGAACATTGGCAAATATTCTCTCAAGAAAAAATAACATAAAAAGGAGAAAGAGTTTCAGCTACCAACATGCGTTTTGGATAGGATACTAAAAAAATCTCATTCCTCCGAAATATGTTTCAGTATGCTGCAATATAGTAGTTATTATCTAGCAGTTCCTATTTCACTGAAATCAAAGATTTTTAGAAATATAGATAAAGTTACAGATTAGGAAATTGAAACATAAAGAGGTTAAGCAAAGTACAGTCTGGTGAAATGGAGGACTGAAAACTATAATCCTGGCCTTTGGCATTACACTGTTTGTTTAGCCAGATTAATCAGTGAGAGCAAATATATGTTTACTACAGAAAAACTGTTCATAATGTAGCTACCAAAGTCAGTTTTAGCATTGTTAGTAATGATTTTCACTTAGTGATGATTTTCTCTTAGTGATAGTTTTCACTTAAGTATGTCTAAGGATCTTAAGGTCCTAATGCATGCACATGTTAACTGTGACATTTTAAAGAATGAAGACATGGGGAAGTTAAAAGGCTTGGTCATTGTCATATGATGAGCCTGAAATAGAACAAACATCTTGCAAGGCTTGTGACTTTTAATCCCATGCTCAATTCACTAGACCTGCAACTCACCTCCTACACAGCACTGAACTAACATGAAAATAGTTTTGTTCATTTAGTGCTCAAAAGAAATTTCAACTACTGAACTCTGAATCAACCAAATGATCTCTTCTTCCAGTTTTTGTGACGTTTCCAAATCCCGCTCTACTTTTGACCCATTCTCAGATTTTGAGATTCTTCATGTTTTTCACAAACTGCCATGGAGGCAGACAACAAATAGACAAAGAGGGGAGGTAATTTCTGAGAAAGGAAGAAAATATGTTTGTGTCAGTGTTTGTGATATAAAAGAAGGCAATTATACAAAGAACTGTACATACAAAATGCAGCTGAGTGGTATCTATAGCTGCATAATCCTTTTGATTCCACTTGATCTTTTTGAAAATGGTAATACATAGTTGTAAATTATGCTTAGCTTGTCTTGGGGGGGTAGCACTCAAGAACAAAATACATTCTTTTCATCTTAATTATTACATGTGTGCATGTTTTATTGCTCTGATCATGTCTTTTCTTTAATATATATTTACTGCAGCTTGTTTAACTTTTCTACTCTGAATTGTATACACAGAAATTCTAACTCTTTCATCTAGTTGGAGGTCGCCCTGATGAAAGATCTGTAATCATACAATCCTCAGAGCATTCACCCTGGTTACTTTAAGTATATTTGTCTTTAGGTGCTGCAACTAGTAAACTTTCATATTTTTTTTTCCATGTGACCTGAATCACAGAAAATATAAAAAGACTGTGTTCATGAAATTCAGTGTTCACTGAAAAATACCTATAGGTATAATAATGCCTAATGAATTAGTGAACATATTTGTTAAAGACAACTTAACAGGAAAATACTGTTTTTTTTCCTGGGAGAAGACTGTTATGCTGTTATAAACTGTGAAAAACAATACTAATTCATTTATATAATGAGGTTTTGTTTCTTTATCCACATTTTTATTTTCAGATGTGGTGTTTTTAAATATAGAAGAATAGTCTGGCAATATGATTTTCTCATACCTTCCTTGTAGCTTTGTCTCTCAGCTTTTATTAGATCAAGGACTGCTTAGTTTCTCTGAAAGAAATACATATTCATGGACCACCTTGTACAGTAAAGTTATGATCTTTTAAATCATGATCAAATAAATTAGTCTAAACTTTTAAAGTTCACTCATTTGCCTTTTATTTCCAGAATGTTTCAGAATATTATTACCTTTTTGAAAAACAAATGTGTTGTTTGTTAATTTTTCATGTCACCATCTCGTGTTCAATGAGTTACCAGTATTTCACAAAATGCTGGGTGAGATACTTTTATGCATGGAATCTGACACTGATCACCCATAGAATCACAGAGCAGTTGGGGCTGGAAGGGATCTCTACAGATCATACAGTCTAACCCTCTTGCTCAAGCAGGGACACGTACAGCATGGGACACAGGGTCTCATCTAGGCGGATTTTGAAGACCTCCAGAGAAGGAGACTCCACAACCTCTATGGGCAGCCTGTTCCAGGGCTCTGTCACCCTCACAGGAAAGAAGTTCCTCCTCATACGGAAATGAAACTGCCTGTGCTTCAACTTGCACTCATTGCCCCTTGTTCTGTCGCTGACCACCATCGAGAAGAGGTCCCATCCTCTTTACATCCTTCCCTGTGGTATTTGTGCATATTGATAATATTTACTAGAGATGAGATCCTAGGCCAACTATACCATTGATTAGGTCAAAGTGCCAATTCATACTTCCTTTGAAGTAATTTAAGAACAATAACCTGATAAAGAAAAACACAACATATTTTTCAGTTTTAGCAATATATCAGCACTATTGACTTGCAAAATATCCTCTTTCATCACTTGTTATAATTTTCCCAGAAGATATTTAAATAGATTTCATATTTATGTTTTTGAATTGTCTTTGCAAGAGGAAAAACGTGCTTCCAGGCTTTAGGTATGTCATCATTTCAAAGTATGCCTCAGCATCCTGACGGTGCTGCAGGGCTGATTTATCCGAAATGTGGAACAACTAAGATTCTAAGTCCTCTTCACCACACAGAATGTTTAGACTACTAGAAAAGGGAACTAGTGTGGGAGTCAGTGGAGAACTCCATGTAGAAACAGGAAGTACCCTGTGACTGATCAGGAAATGGGTGCTAAGCATCTGTTTTGGTAGTATTTTCACTTGTGTTGGGGGCATTTCCATAGTGAAGTGGAATTTGGCCCTGGGTCTAGATATTACCTCACTCACAAGGAAAGGAAGGTGCTAATTTGGAGTGAAACGCGGCAGCTGTTAGCATTAGCGCATAGCAACCCTGCACAACAGCTGATGGCAGGTCACGCAAAACACAATACTCAATTAAAACTGCTGATTACTGTAAAGATATTCAGAACTGTAAGAAACATAAATAACACTGAATTCTACTACTACTGCTACTAATAAGATAAAGTGATTTTTTCAGGTTGCCTTTTCTGACTGGAATTGAATATCCTCTGCCTCCAGAAAATCTAGGATATGGTCCCATGGGCCATAAAAACTGCAACCAAGTATATAGGACAACAAGGTGTTAACATGAAAACACTTTTTGACTCTGTCTTCTTTATACTTCTTTACCATTTAGGTTTAACAGGAAGGAAATTTTACTCCCATCTTTACATGTGTGCCACGATTTGTGATATCAGGCCTGCATGCTCCTCTGCTTCTATCACATGATCATTTTCTTCCTTTGCAGAATTTGAATCCATAAATGTGACAGTTTTTTGTTGTGTAAGCAGAGTTCTGATAAGGCAGTAGGTCTTGAGCAACTTGCTTTTAGTAAGATCTGTGTGAAGTTGTAGGGAAGGTAGCGTCACATGCTCAACTCAATGAACTCACTTAAAGAGGAAGTTCTTGTATGTATTATCTAGTCATTATCTGGGAGGTTTTAAACAGTATTTCAAGGAGAAACAATTCAAATTACAGATTTGATTCTCTTTATTCCTTAATGATTCCTAATTCCAGTCATTCCTTTATCATTTGATACATGGAGGCAATCCTGGATGCACTGGGGTGAATGGTCAGCACAGAACACTGATACAAAATCTTTGATATAGGAGTATTTTGGACCTCATTCTCTATGACAGAAATGTAATGTTCTTACATAGTTATAAAGACTTTAGTTAAATAAATGAAAAATACATTTCAGTGGTGGTCATGGTAAAGCCCCTTGAGCAGTGAGATATAGATTGGGGCAATTATTTGAAGGAAGTTTTTTGCCATTGTCTTTCCTTTCTGATGGGTAAAAAATCTTAGATTAATTGATTTTAAACATAATTCATCACTAATTGCTAAATACATTACAAAATTGTATACATTGGCCTCTGATCACAGTGTAACAATATTGTCTGGGCATAATTTTCTATGCTGCCCCTTGCCTTCATTTTTCCTTCTTGTTTTCTACTTCTTTCTATCTTTCTTGAAGCAATTTTTTCCCCTTTATTCTGTTCTCTGCATTGTACTTAATCTTCCCTTTTCATCCTTTCTTTGTTTCTGCCTGCTTACACTTAAAGTCAGTAATCTTAGAGGCATGTCCTCAACTAAAGTGATCTTCAAAGAAACAGGACCAGCTCGAGGTGATTTTTTAAACTGCTTAAAGATAACAGTTTCTAATGTTTTTATTTCATAGTCTGGAATCAAACAGGATATGCAACTGTCAGTTTTGTCCTCCAGTGAAAGAATGATGTCAAGAAACCACGGAGAGCTCAGTGACTTTAGGTACCAGGATGGTCAAGAATCTAGCACATATAGCCTGTGAGCAGAAGTGGAGACCTGGATTGCCTTGTCTGAAGAAGGCTAAAAGCAATAGAACAGCAGCCAGTGTTTACTTGAATAGTAATTAAGATGACCCGGGAGTAAAACTCCTCCTATTTGTAACAGAAAGAAGCAATGGCACCAAGCTGAATGTTCAGACTAGGAAAAAAATGATCACCAAGAGAGTAACACAGTCTAGGAACTGTCTTCCTAAAGAGGTGGAGGAACCTCCATCTGTGGAGATGTCCAAAACTCACATCGGCAAAGCTACAGTGACTTGCTATAGTGCTGACAGTGGCTCTGCTGGTTCTGGGAGGCTGAACTGGACAACTGCCAGAGACCCCTCTTAGCAGGACTATAGCCCTGTGAAATGGTGTGCTTGTCCTCTCAGGGCACTTTGAGTGGAGTCTGCTATGAGGTCCATTAGTCAATCCCTCTTGAACTGCAGGCCGGTCTTTTATAAAGCAGAAGAGATTTTTTGTTTTGTTTTATTTTATTTGTTATTTTTAAGGAAAGAGTGATATAAGACAACCCGCCCCCCACCCCGAAACAGCAATTCTGGAATAGGTGAAGTACTTGTGAATGCAAATTTGACACTTTCTTTAAGCTGAATGTGTTTGATACTGACAGTGTCCCTTCAATTTTCAGTTCCCTTTCCAACTGCGAACTCTGTGTTCTCGCGGGTGTTAAAAGAGGTTCAGACACAGATTAACGCTGAGAGCATAGAAAATATGTGTGCAGCAGAGCATAACCTGAAGTTTTTGTGGTTAAAACCATGCTGCAATTATGATACCTCTGTCATGTAACAGCAAACCTGACACAAAATAGTTGAGGCCACAGTGAGGAAGTATGTATACCTTCAAGTCAGACTCCTCCCAAACTACCATCTGGTTATAAATGTATACAGATAAATATTACATAAATATCACAGATGGCATTTTATTTCATCGTAAAAGGTAGGAATAGACTCTACAGCATGACAGATTATGCTGTAGAGTTAGAACATAAAGCCTATGAACTAAATAGCAAAATCTACAGATTAGTGTTTCTATTAAGTAGGTAAATAGCCTCCTTTCATTTAGTGTGATGATTCATACACATGTGATTAAGCATGTGTGTTTATAGAATAAAAGTTCTTTATGTGTTTTTTCAATATTTACAACTTTTCTCTGATTTATCTTACTAAAAGTTTTGTTCATTTTTTTTTTTCTGGGTCACGGGCATCCAAAGGATATTTCTTTTACAGTATCATCTGATTTATTCTTGGGAATAAATACGCTTACTTTAATTGGAATACATGAAATACTTTGTTTAGGACGTATATTTTAAACTGCAATCTTGCATTCACCGCAGTTACTTCTAGCATAGTCGCAAGCCTCATTTTTTGTGCAACTATATTAAAAGCAACAGCAATTTCCATCTGTTTTAATTTGAAGCAAATTAGTTTATGCTTCTGTGTTTTAGTCAGATAAGAGCTTGTCTTCTGCAGTAATTATCTCTTGACAATGCTGTTTTGAATGATGTGATAAGTTAAATGAAAATGATAGTCTATCTCAGGTAAACTGAGCATTTTGGTTCCAATCATATTAAAGCCTGATTAGAATAAAAAGTTTGGGGTGCATTTCCATAACCACTGAACTGATATTCACAGATTGCCTTCTGAGGTGTATACAGACAAAGGATAAGGATAAATATATCCTTAAGGCTATAGAGGATATCAAGAAATAATTAGATTGTTGACATTATTTAAAACGAATGCTATTTCATGTAGACTACCAGGATGGCACTCTCTCTCTTCTCCTAGATCCTGAAAAGTGGAAAGATTTTTGAGCTTTAGATATTAATCATCACTATATTTTACATAAAAATATTTACTATGTAGTTTCTTCTTTTTTTGTTTTACATGAACAAAAGCTTTTGTCTCTTAAAGGTGATCATCTATAGGAATCCAAAACCTATCAGTTTTCTTTGTGGAAGATTTCCTCCTCTTTCTTCTGGCAACCACACTGGGCACAGCCTGCTGCCTGCCTGTAGCTTTTAAATGTAACTAGAGGATAATGAAAAACAAACTGTAGCTAGCCCTTCTCTCTTCTAAAATAAACGTGCCTCAGAGTATTGACATTAATGTGGAAAGAATTAAGTGTCTCCTTAATCAGGTTTTCCGTTGTGACGTACATTTCTGCTGTGTGATGCTAAAGGCTGATGCACCCAGATGTGCTGGTGTATGGTGGCCTACTTCAGGTAGGCCCTTTCTGGATACAGCTCACCTTTAAGGAGTGCTGTCACAGATTTCTCCTGGAAAATGTATAGCAGAAAAAGGCAACGTAGAGAAGACTTGGGTTCTCATTACAAAAGGCAGAATTTTGTCTTTTTTTTTTGTTTGTTTCTGCATTGTAAGGAAGCAATATGGGCACACTTCCAACTTAAACGTCACCTTCAGAAACAACACAAACAAAACAGAGAAAAATAAAATTGTAACAGATTACTTTAGATTTTATGCAGAGGCATCAGTCAAAATGGCCTTTATATTTATGATTTCTTACTCTCTCTCTATATATATAGATATATAGTGTAGTGATGCCTTTAAACTTCCTTCAGTGCCAGTGTAAACACATCACAATCTAGCTGACCATCCAGGAGATTCCTAACTGAACTTATGAACTTCCTTTCTATGCCATGCTATCCCACTGCCATTCTCTGGTAATTTAGCAATAACTCCTGCTTCTATGCAATGTATTGCTTAGCCACATAACTACTCAGTACCCATCACGCTGCTCATAGAACAATCTCATAGAAGGTTGGAAGTTTTTTTCACTAACTAGACTTCAGTAAAAGGTTTTCCAGAAGGTTTTGACAGCTCATGTGTGGATCTATGCTGGAGAAACAGGTCCTCAAACATATGCAAAATGAATAGAATGGCTGGAAAATATAAAGTGTCAAAGGAAATGCTAGTTAAGATGTGGACATCCTTTTGGTGGTATCTGGGAAAGCCAAGAGGAGGCGGGATTGAAGGAGGGCAAGGGAAAATGAGGGTAAGAGGAAAGAAAAGAGGCTGCTCAATAGAAAAGAAAGAGAGAAGACAAACTATTAGCAAAAAAAAAAAAAAAAAAACCCAAATACTTAGTTCTACGTTGTGTCTGGATTATGGCACAAGGCTTATCAAGAAGTGAGAACAATAAAATGCTGCCTGCAGAAGAAAGAAGAGGAGGAGAAGGAGTTTTAAGGAATTCCCACTGCTGAGGATTTCCTAGAGATTTGTGAGGATGTCTTAGAGTTAAGTGCAATTTTTTACGTTTTTGTTTTTTTTTCAGAGAACATCAGCATATAGCAATGCTAGAAACTACTCTTTGCTGCCTACTTTGTGCTAGAGAAAACAGCTACTCTATGCACACCTAAGGTGGGCAAGCCAGAAAGAAGGGCTATATATTGCTTTATTCTCAGTTTAGGGCAGTAAAATTCATTCTGCTTATGATACTGTGAAGTCCCAGGCCAGCTCTTCAACTATCTGCATATTCAGGACTGCGATCCATCTGACCAAATAGAGAGGTTGAAAGAGTACATGCTTACATTTGCCTGAATCATCTTGACTGCCTTCACAGTTAGAGGAAAGAAAAATGCACAAATAGGACCGGGTTCTTGTCCTTCCCAGAAAGGGGATCTTTCATAGGTCAGATAAGCTGTGACTGTTTCTCGCCATTCATTATCACAAAAAATAAAGTGACCAACTGTGATACCATCACTCAGTTTGCAGAGTCATTGAAGGTTTTGTTTTTATTTGTTTTTCCATTGAATTTGATGGAAAGGACAAGGGAAACAATTTTTCATAAAAAAATAAAATAGACAAAGTCCTTCCAAACTACATTTGACCTTCCATCAATCCTTATTGCTTGACACTCATCATTGCTGATCAGCACAAGACTGTCCTGCAAGTTACCCTGAAATCACTTTACACACTTTTGATGTGTGCTGATATAGTTCTTTTCCAGTGAAAGTTCCAGATGACATACAGAGAGACTATATCACCTGTAATTAAATGTCCTTTAGGCCTTTGATCTGCTCCTATATTATAGTTCACAAATGCATACATTAAAAGGAAAATAAAATATGAAATAATTATCTTCCACAAAGATTGCAAAGGTTGTAAAACTAAAGCTTTCAGGCTGTGCCTTTTCATCAATTCTGCCATAATTATAATTGTGTGAGGAAAAAACACTTTACTGTATTAGGTGAGGGGAAAATAGAACAGAAGCTGATGTTTCACTAAGCTGAGAAAAGTTTGAAATTGCAATCTTTAGTACTTGGGCATTAAGAAATCAAATCCTCAAACTGTTCAGTTTTATAAAGTGAAACTTTAGTTTTGTAAGAGGCACACCAAGTTTTTTCAAAGAGGTAAGAAGATTAGCAATTGTGATTCGGAGATTAATTTTTAAAATGTCATGTTGAAAGGGTGAACTTAGGCAAATACAATGATCAACTGATGCTAGAAAACGGAAAAATAAGTCATTCCTGCTACTTAGCATGAAAAACAAGTCTCTTTTTTTTCCAAGAGCCGTGAATTTTATTGTTTTATGGCCTATGAACAGCTTTTCAGTTTTGAGAAGTGCCATGAGGCAGGGAGTTACAATAGCTGGGGAGAAGAGCTAGCTGAGGTGATGTTCCTCTTCCTTACACCCAAGTTAGGTCAGGGAGCTTGATACTTGAGGAAAAGATGTGTTTCTCCATTTTGAAAACAGGTGGATTTGAGAACATTGAGATTCTGCTCCTAGTCTTCATAGAAAACAACACTGAGTCTAGGGTTATATGCTGCCTAATATGTGGTATCAGTCCATTTTTCTGAAGTGAAAGTTTCACAACCACAAACTGAATCTTTCTGATACTTCAGGACAGAAATATCTACCTGTAACATTAAACAACCCTTCTTGTACTCTACATGAATGCTCAATAACATTGTGCAAGCGACAAGTTGGTCAAATATGCAACAGAGCCCATGGAGGCTTCTTTTTTATCTCTTAATGAAAGAAGAAGAGAGAAAGAAAAGCTTTTAAAGTTCTTTCTGCATTTTATATGTATCCAAAATGCTTTCTATGTTTTAATCTAGCTACAGTGTGGTTTTGTTGTTGATTTTTTTTCTCCCGTTTGTTTTACACTCTGCTCTCTGATGTGTATTGGCTGTTCTTGATTTCACAGTGTATCACATTTTGCAGTGTAATCCATAAAAATAAGCAAAATGGAGCTCATGATGAGGTGCAGCACCAAAAAATAATTTCCTGCCAATACTAGCATCTCTGTGTCTCTAGCTACTGATCTGACTGACACCAAAAATTCCCTTCACAAAAGCAAATATTCCATCCATTCCCAATGCAAAAATAGATCTCTCCATGCATATGCTCTGTAGATAAACTGGAAAAAGTGAGAATTACATCTATATATCCAGTCTGTGTAAGGTCGGTTGAAGACTGTTGAAATCTATTGACTTCAAAGTGTAGCACAGAATTACCAATGATATCAAAAGCATTAAGCCTAGAAAACCAACACACAGCTTATCTGTTGGTTTGCTTCTTGGATAATCACTAATAGTGAATACCGTGGTAGGTGCAGAATGGTATCAGATCTAAGCAGCACCATTCTGCATAGCTTCAGGCTAAGTAGTTGAAAATCAGGTCTAACAGGTGTAAATGCATGGTCAGGGTATCTCAGCCCACTAAAAATCTCCATTTTTGCCATGATTCTTGGTGTTTAATTGAAAGTTTCTTTCTTTTTCTTCTTTTTTTTTTTTCTTTTTCCTTCCTTCCCTCCTCCTCTTTTGTCTTTCTCTCATCTTTTCTCTCTATCTCTCTCTCAGCTGTTAATTTCAAGCCCTCCTGATGAAATGCAATCCCAGGAACACTGAAGCCTCAAATTCAAACAAAAATTCCACCTCTTAAAGCAACATGTGGGGAAGGAGGGAGGAAGAGGGGAAAGGGAGGGAGAGGTTAACTCAGTTAACTCATGAATGTTGAATGTTTGAAGTTGGTAATACTGTGTCTAACTTTGAAATGCTGGTTTGAATGAATTCTGTAGACATAACAAAATTAGAGAGTATTCTGGAAGCAGAGTAGGTTTTAAAAAAATACGATGGTTTGTAGCCTGCAGACAAAAGGACTCGGAAAGATCCCAAGTTAATATGCCAAGACTGGTTTAGTAAACACTTGTAGTTCTCACTTTCAGCGATCAATGCCTTTACTACAGATCTATTCAGTATGATGATCAAAAATCACACTGGTTGCAGAGATTTTATTAGCCTCAACAGTAAAACAAATTGAAAAGACACAGTACACTTGAGGTCTCCAGTATCCTTACTGCAAACTGACAAATTCTTAGGTTATGTCTACTCAGAATCATGCAGAGCAATGCAGAGACAATTGACAGGTCACAATGACCCAAAAAGTGGGAACCCTGCTAGTCTGCCCTGGAGAATTTGTCCAGCACCACTGACTAAGTGGTATCACGTTGAGGTATACAAACATGCTTTGCTTTGGGGGGATTTTGTTTGTTTGCTATTTGCTTATTTGTTTGTTTTTGCATTAGCAATCAAAACTCTCCTGTCTTCAGAGGCCTATGCAGATGTCATCCCAAGTTAGTTTATCTATCTGCTCTGTGACCTTTTACAGCTGATTTGCAGGACTGCTGCTTAGCTGTATTTTGCAAGGCAGAGTGTCCTGGAGTTCTTTGCCACGGGCAGCATGTGGGCTTGCAACCTTAGCTTTGATGAAAGGACAGTAAATGTGGCTCGCCTGATGCAATGCACTCCATGGGAGGGAAAGCCATCCTCATCTCCATGGGGCTCATGCCTTGGCAGGGAATGCTGCTTGCAGTTCCCTGTTTTGAGTGTTTCACTCAACACATAGCATTTATCATTCAATTCCAGCTTTGGTGGCTATAAACACATTCTGATTATCTTATTTGGGGTATTTCTGCCTAAAAAAAAATCCCTCCTAAATTGGTAGCATGTTGTTCCTCTGTAGCACAGTCGTGGAAGGAGCTGAGCAAGCAAGAGGGCTTGACCTGAGATAACCTGGCTGTGAGAAGTTCAGCAGACACACACATTTTTCCATTGCAGCATTCCTAAGCAAGGATGTGAGCTCTGGAGCTCACAGGGTCAGATGTTTACTTTTTGGGTTGAGTACTGGGCAGCAGGAGCTCGCTGCTCAAATCACAGCAGCCCTGTGCTGGAGAGGTAAGTAGCTTATCTCTGTTATGCTCAGCTGTGAAATGCTTAATAATTAGGAGTAAACAGGCACAGAGTGACAGTAAACAGGCACAGAGTAAGTAATAATTAGGACTAAATAGGCGCAGAGGCCTGGGAATTGAATGACTGCTAATGTGAACAATCTCACTAGTCCAAAATGTTTTATATCATGAGTCCATCCCCCCTCCTTGAGCTACAAATCAGCTTACAAATCATTTGTGAATAACATAATAAATGGAAAGTTTGTTTTTCTTGCTCTCTTGTTTCAGAGTTTCCAGGTACTTCACAGACTCAAATTTTCTTTTCTACCACAAAGACAGAGACTCTAAAAACCCATCTCAGTCTCTTAGCTCAGGAATATTCAGGAATATTTAAGGGAAACTTGAAATATTTTAAGATTCATCATCAAGTTGTAATAATTGGCAAAACTGATTTAAGCCTGTTTAATACAAACTATTGTCATTAGGTATCAAAGATGAGACAGATTTTTAAGCTATATTTAATGTGCATTTTGGATTCAAAATATTATGAAAAATCCACTTAGAAAAGTAAGAGCTAGCATTTCTTGCTAGCAAAATGTCTTTGATTTCAAAAAATCACACAAAATACAAAGCATCATGGGAGTAGACTCCTAAGTCCAGCAATTTCTGTGATGCATTGACGCTGGTTTCTGAAGGCCATTCCCTCTTCACAATTTAAGAGCTGATGCAGCAGCAAGAATGATGGGACTATCAGTGAAGTGTAGATAAATTGTCTTTTGTGTTGTGTGACAATTTAATCTCATTCACGCTAATTCCCTATAATACAGTGGTAGAAACCATAGATGAGAAACTATACATGAGGCCTGAGTTTCTTTTTCAATTTCTTGTGCAAACCCAAAAGGTATTTCATATACATTTATATAAAGCAAATAACAGGAGAAGTCTATAAATAGCAAATCTGGTTTGAAATTGTGGACAAATAATATACTTTTTGCAAAAAGGTCATAGCAGGCTTAGGACAATTGTTCTTTCATTAAAATAGACAGATAAAAATCTAAAGACAGACAGACAGACAAACCTTTTAAAGATTATTTAAAAAATGCTTTCTCATGATTATATCCTGCCTTTAAAAAAATCTTTGACCTGTGACTGAGTAATTATTTTACTTACTGCATTCATCTTTGAGGATGAAAATTTTCAGCAAGTAAACATGGTACAACATTTCCAAGTCATAGAATTAATTCTACTTTGGGCTTGCAAACCAAGAATTTAAGCATTAGCTTTCAAAATGTTGAAGTCCTCTGGAGTAATTAAGAGCCAGTATGTAACTAGAGTGAAAACATATTGCTTTAGTCCTAAATCTTGTTTGATCCTAAACAAGATTACCTTTTCTTAGCCCTCTAATGGTGTTATTACTGATGCCTAAAAAATGGCTAAGTAGTTTATTGTGGTAAAACAATTTGCTTTTAATCAAGTTCGATTTAGTAATATGGTGAGGTACGTGTTAAGTGAACTCTGAAATAAAACCAGTGGAAAAAAAATTGAAAACTTATTGTGAGTTAAAATATTATGTTCTATTCATGTGCATTGAGCCAGTTTAAGCTAACATTGATGGAATCATTTATGGCAGTCATGTAATGGAAGAAAAGGCCTTAAAGCTCAGCAAGCCAGTTTTTTCTTGAGCTACCCTGACACTAATTCCAACTGTAAGTACTTCTCCCCCTTTGACTTAAATTATTCCAGATACCTAAACAATCTATGTATGAGAGAGAGCACCCTCTGCCATAGCCACTAAACACTATTATGTTTGCAACTGTCTTTTCACAGATCTGTTTTGACATATAGCTAGCTATTGACGCAACTGAGGGAGTAATAATATCTCCCAGAGAAGAAAAGAAAGCAAAAGCAAGAACACTGAAAGTTCAGAGACTGCACATACTGCTGACAGAGGGTCACAGTGCATCAGTGGCCTATTGCGCTTCATGCAGAGGAAGGTGCCACACAGATTGTTAAATTAGTGCAGTTTACCTGTGTAACTACTTTATTTCAGAATACGTATGATAGCAATAGCTAAAATCTATTAGGAATCCATGCAAACTGAGACATTCACATACCACAGCGAGATCTCACAAAAGCCTATAAGTGTTGACTTAATATATTTCTAAACTCGTTTGAACATCAAAAATATTTTGATGTTTGAATATCGAAAGAGTTCACGTTTATTATATAATGAGCACTTAAACAATATGCACTAATGATCAGACTTGCTATAGGTTGAGGGAGCTTTCCAGAAGCATGAAGCATTTCAAATCAAAGAGCAGCAATGAAAGATTTCTTCCTAATAGGGACAGAGGTTTTGGGATGTCTCACAGGGGACCGCTTGCAAAACTGACAGATAGAGCAGGAAGAGAATCCCTAAACCACCCAAGAGAAGCCCACATCAGGATCTGACACATACTTGTTATGCCAGGGGCAATCCCTAATGCCCAGGACATTTGAACTGTGTAGCCATAGCATTTTTTAGACATTTTTTCTTAGAGGTAGTTCTCACATCTCATCTAGCCACAATATAAACAAGTTCAGCTTGTACATTTTCCCCTTGTAAATAATACCTAAGCTTATGATAAGACAGAGGACTAAAACTAAACAAAATCACAAGCCACATTCTCTCAAAAAACTACACCCCAAAACCAGAAAGGAGATGGAGTATGTGTGTGAGTTTGACGTAGTCAGTTAATTTTACCTATGCTGGGCTTTTTTTTTTTTATTCAAAATTAATGAGGCTCCCGGTGTGTTTGGTTCTCATGTCCTCAGTCCTCATGTGTCTGGAGCAGTGGTTACCAGTGGCCAGTGCTGCCCCTAGACGTATTCACAGGGCTCTTACTGGGAGCTAATGAGAGCTCTACCTGCAGAGCGGATCAACACTGAGATGTGGCTGACAGCTTATTAAAAAGATTTGCTGTAACACTTTAGTTTCTGCTCATTATGCCATGGCATCGTTCCTCAGGAGCCTTTGTGCTGAGTGCTGTGCACTTTAGCCATCCAGCCTATAAGCGAGTTGTTGTTGTTCTCGCCCAACAAACTCTCAGAAGGTAAGAGCCTACGTTTTGACATGAAAAACATCCTTCAATTATGCTTGGCACTGGGACAAAGCACTTCAGCCCGGCATAAAGCTACATCAGAAATAGCCTCCCTAGAGCCCCTGCAGAAAGCTCTGCCCGCTGCCCTGACCCTGGTGGTGCCCGGCACACGTATTTTGTCCATACCTGTGTCCTCGCCACCCCAGAGGCTTCCAGGATCTGGCTGAGCCGGCAAGTCACCTTTGTTATAGGGTTCCTTTATCTGAAAAAGAGGAGGAGCACATCAAGTTATGAGAGCTTCTCATTGAATGGTATGTTTTATGACATTTCCAGCCAAAATTATTTTCTGTCTAAAGAAACTGTGTCAGGTAGCAGTGCAAGGCCCCTTTTCAGCTGCCCCTGTGATTGGGGCGAACTTATGAGGTCCCAGGTACAACCAGCTGCAGAAGCATCCCCCATGGGGATGAACTTTGCGATGGATAGTGCCCAGGTGTCACTCCATTGCATATAGAATCATAGAATCATACAATGCTTAAGGTTGGAAGGGACCTTAGAGGTCATCTAGTCCAATTCCCCTGCAAACACAGGGTCAATATCCTTGACCACCATGGTTAGGTCAGGTACAGACTTTATTCCTCTTCACCACTTCATCCTCGTTCCTGGTACAGAGGCATATCTAACCACTTACCCTCTTGACTTCTCTTACTTACACAAGTGCCTTGGATCAGAACTGTGTAAGAATGTGGGATAAGAGTGAGCGTGACTGTCCTCTGGCAGCGCCTTTGGGAGGATTCCAGCTGCTGAGCTCAGTGACACTGCTCCTGAGTGCAAGGTCAGGCAGCAGCGCTATGTGTTTGCAAACCCTGTATGACCCAAAGTACTTCAGAGGCTGTACATCCCATTAAAATGCTCCATCCAAAATTAGGATGGGAGGCTGCAAAGGAACGATGAATCATTGGCTATTGATGCATTAGAATCAGAATGTATACTTTGGGTGAGAAGTTTTGGTGGATATTTATGTCCAGAGAAACTATCTTGCTACCAGCAGAACCTAATGATTCTTCATGCAAACACATTGCTCGCAAAGTCTGCAGTTTGGAAGAACGAATGAGCTTTATAGTATGAATCTGGGGCTCCAGTGAGTCACTCGGATAGATCCTTCAACCTTGTTGATCTTCATCAGTAAGCCACATGTTTTCAATTTAAGAAATGCTTTCATTTAAAAGATTCTCAACTCAATTGACAGCTTCACCACCCTTACAAATACTACAATGGTGTGAAGCTGTTTGGATGTTTTCCAAGTTTCAAAGCATTGAAAATGTGGTTCACATTTCTGATGAGATATTTTTGACTATTTGTATTCAGGACATTAAGCACCTGATAAAAGCACAAAATAAATAAGCATTCAAGACAGCTGCTCCTTTAGATACTGTGAAACTCTGTGATTAAAGTTAATAATCAGAGTGACTGTCAGAAAGAAGCAGCCTAGGAACAGCAAGCAATTGTGGAATGTGCAGAACTGTGACTATGCCCAAAAGAATGCAAGCTCAGAAAAAAAGAAAAACCAAACAAGTACTCTCTATGCATGGATCTGTACCTACAGAATAATATATTTTAACATGTGTACACAAACATATATAGAAGAGACCTCATGTCAATAGCATAATGTGAATAATATCCATACAACAATAAAAATCAAGTTCTGAGCACTGCAAATTCAAATGTAGTGTTGCAAAACAGTTCAGTATGAAGGGAAACTCTCTTGATTCCCTTACCATGAAGTAAGAAGCACCACACTCAGAGTTCTGGAAAGGTGAAGTTCTGTAGTTCCTTACAGATTATGATGCAAATATCAGCAATATCTTGGTCCTTTGAGGGGCCACAGATCTATGTAAATGGCCACACAGAAGCAATGTACCAGTGGTGGGGATAAAGCACTGGTAGCAAGTCCAAGGGAAATCAATTTTATGCTCATCAGGTAGTCAGTCAAGAAGAAAGAGCACACAGGAGACAGTTGTTACTAAAAGCAGTGAGTCCCAGCAGACTCACCTGCACAGCCCTCCCTGGCTTTTACCTCCTATCTACTCTTAAAATTGCTACCCACCTCATTGACCTGGCAGGTCCATGTTAATATTTCTAACAAATGTGCGCATTCACAGAATCACAGAATCACAGAATCTACAAGGTTGGAAGGGACCTCTAGAGATCATCTAGTCCAACCTTCCCG
>JAUBOD010000363.1:2911445-2962384 GCA_032353885.1 Nothura maculosa | reverse complement strand
CAAACTTGCTCAGGGTGCACTCCGTGGCTTCGTCCAGGTCGTTGATGAACATATTAAACAGTACTGGGCCAATATTATTGGAATACTTATTCCAATATTATTGGAATACCAATATTATTGGAATACTTATTCCAATATTATTGGAATACTTATTCCAATAATTTTGCTTTGTCTGGCTTCTCTCTCCATTTTTTTTTCCCTCCTTTAAATGCTTCACAATGACTTTTGTGTGCAGTAGCACTTTACTCACATCGTTTTATGTCTGCACTACTGTGTTCATTATATTGGAGACAGAGAGGCATCCTGAAGAGACTCCACTTGCTACTATCTGTGAGGTGTTTCTTTTGTATGATTTCCTGGATTATTTTGACATACTAACAACTCAATTGAATTATGATTTGATTGTGTATGGGAATTCCACATCGAATATAAGTGTTGTTCTCTCTCATGTCTTAGCATGTAAGAAAAATTATAAAATTACCATGTCCACAATAAAAATTGTTTTGTAGGTGCTCATTTTTTTATCTTTTTTTTTTCTTTTCTCCTTTGAAAATATTTGCATAGGAGACATTTTCCTTGCTTGTGACTCGGTGAAAATGCTTATCACAGTACTTTTAAAATGCTGGGTTAACTCTCCTTCAAAGCTGACATTGCTCAAGCCTAAAGTTCAACGAGAGGAAAAGAGACAAATAGTTTCATGCTAGTGACCAAGTCTTTGTGCTCCCTGAGTACATTTACAGCACAGCAGATAAGACCTCAGCAGGTCAAATATTTTAAAACAATGTCCATATAATAGTGACTCCATGTAGGAAACAACACATTCTTTGATCACATGAGGCACAACTTTGTCGTTCCCTGAGTTTCTTTTACTCAGGTAATGTGACCCTGAAAAGCCATTCTCAGTGATTGGGTGCGAAGGGTCCCACTAAGTATTGCCATTAGAGCTAGCTGTGGAAAACGAGTTATTTGAGAAAGAAAAAGAAATATATAAGAGGATCTGGATCTATGCTTTGTCATTACTGTACTCTCAGTGTCATTTTAAGAAGGGAAAATTTACCACAAAAGTCCATATGCCTGTATAAGGAAAACTTGGCTTGAAATACTGACTTTTGCTATATTTCAGTACTGTATAAGTTTTGTGCACATATGACATTAATTACACGTTTTTGGTTTGGAGTGCATACACTTTTTTGTGTATTTGTTTAAAAATATAAAGAGCAGCTATCTTTATGAAAAAAAGCAAACAACTATATCACCTCCTTCTCTACTCCTCTTTGACTTAAGCACATTATTCTTTCTGTGGATATTCTGATCACAGTATATCCTAAACATTGAGGCTGCCCTGAAAGGTGAGAAAAGAAACAAGGTAGGCACACTGATCATCTGTTCTTGCAAAGTCAGGTGTAGGACAGGAATTGGGGAAGGCTGTTAAGATTCAGATATTTTACAAGATTATTTGGGGAAAAAAAAAAAAAAAACACTTCCTCATGGTAAACAGCTTGTTGAGAACATAAAAGCCTTTCCCTCCCATTGTGGAAACTGTGGAGGAACTGGAGCTTTCTGGGGTTGTTCCCTTCATTCCCATAATGTGGATTCATCTTCCTCCAAAGAGATTTCACCATGAACCACTGCTTGCAATGGGACAATCAAAAAGTAGGAGAGAAGACAGCATAAGGAGTCCTGATTAATTATGTGAATAACAATAATAATAAAACAGGTATAAAAATAAAGGAAAAAAACCTCCTCATCCTATCTAGAAAACACTTAAGACTCTAATTTTATGCATGTGCTTTTACTTCTGCCATGAAGTACAGACAATTCTCACCTGCTTTGCAGAACTGAGTCAAGAGAAACGCTATCTGCCTTCAATGTGATCTCAATGATCTCAATGGCATTTTAAGCTCTGAAGCCTAATTTACACATCAACATTGTTAATTATTTCATTGTTGAACAGCTTAACAGAAAGAGCTCATTAATGACTGCATATTCTGTTCCCTTGAAAGGACATCAATAACAACAGTGGAAGCAGAATACATTATCTAGACTAAATACCACAGCCACTTTGTATTAAATATAAAAAATGTTGCTCACAGATACCAAATTATACTTGCTCATTAAAGTTATCTGTCTTCGCTGTTGCTTTGTAGAAGGACTATCCTATTCAACAAGACACAGCCTTAGATCCAACATAGTTTTTGCTAATGAGATAGCAATAAAATCCTTGTTTTTCATTTGAGGCTCTCAAATACCTAAATAAGCCACATAATCTGTTATGACACCTACAGTATTCAAACATATGGCTTAATTCCTAGAGAACATCCTTCAAATGAAAGTTAGGATTTGATAAGGCTGCATAGACTCTAGTTATGTGTATTATGCTTGTGAAATAATGATCAAAAGTGAAAAGGCTCATAACTTTGTTGACACTAAAATGTCTATAGTTAATCTTTAGAGATAATAGGTCATTAAAATAAATGATAGGCATATACATTGTTCTTTTGTGTGGCTGCTTTTGCATTACCGAAGGTTGGGTGTTATCCAGGCAAGACACAGGACACAGTTGTCTTCGAAGAAAAGTGCACTGACTTCTTGCTGAGCAGTACCTGTAGGTACTGACACTAAGGCCAAAAAATCACCACTATGTCTTGTGTTTGGGAGTCACTCCCACCATATCTTGTGACCTCAACCATTGTTTCTGGTGACCTCAGTCAGCTGCAGCTTCTGAAATGAGAGGAGACTGATTACAGTGTTCAAAGCAGGTTGCCTAGGTCACCATCACTACGAAATCTGAAGTTTACTAGACCAGAATGTGGTTATCTTAATTTCTTCCAGCTGACGGGAAGAGCTGCATGAGTGCTTCCAGGTTGGCTTGTGCAATAGTTTTTATATGTTTGCATAAGTGGAGCAGTAAAAATTGCAGAGTATCCAAGCTCTTCCTATACTTGTAAGAAGCACTGGCACAGACTTCCATAAAATAATCATAACTTGCCGTGGGATTGTTTATGCTGAGATCAAAACAACATAAGTAATCTGCAAAGATGAGATGAACTCATTGCTTGTTGTTCGTGTGATGCAACAGAGTTCCTCTAGAAAATGTATTTCTGCACATAACACTGCATCCTTGTGCAGCCTGTCTCTGCAAGAGTCTTTTGCAAGTATGAATGGGCAATAGGATCCCATTGCTGCAAGGAGAGCATTCCAGACTGTCATTAATATAAAAATACAATGCATATGCTGTTTAAGATGGCTGTCTACATTGCTGTTCTTTTCTGAGCCTCAGAAAGATACAGACTAAACAAAGTCCAAAGCTTATCTTACAGACTCAGAAACTACACTACTCAAGACACATTTTCCCGTATGTCCTAGTGGAGAAAATTTCTGAAGACATGCAGCCATGGTGACTCAAAACAGAAGTCTCACTGAACACCTCACTGCTCTATGAATGCATTATTCTATTTTATTTCACCTATACTGGTCAGTAATCTTGACCTCCTTCCTTCCTCTTTACCTTTCGACTTCTCTCCTACTGGGGTAGAAATCTGCATTCTTCTGCAGATGTTCTGCAGAGGAACGATCACTTATATTGGAAGTGTACATTTTCCAGACTCAGAGATAACATTGCATAGGCTTGTATGGAGAAAGACTCCCTTACTAAGAGGGAAAGAAGTCTGCACTATAGCATCATGGACAAGAAGAGGGTCCATTCATGTTTGAGGTGCGTTGCTTTGTATTTTGGTCTATTTTTTCCTCACAGCAGATGCTATGCAGTTATCCAAGTGGAATTGGAAGAGTTCTTTTCCCAGTAGAATGATCAGGAATGGCAAGAGTAATATTCTTCAGCTGCACTACTGATTTATTCCGTTGTTTCAGATCCAATCTTTATTATATAGAAAAAAAGCATTTGGCACAGCATTTGGCTGTTATTGAAGAATGTCTTACTTTCAGAGGAACAGTTTTTTATTCAGATTTCAATCCTCATTTTGATCAAATGTCTTGGCTTCACCCTGGCAATCGTCAAATCATGGCAACTATTTCTTCTACTGAGATTATTACCTCATCAGAGAAAACAGAGAGACAGAGGTTATTGCTCCCCTGAGATATGAACTAAAACTGAGCACAAAAGCCTACTTTTGAGATAGACAGGTATACAGGAGAATTGTTAAGTACACAAGCTTTTATAAAACTTGCAGAATACCAGTACAAGCCCGATATTTGTGAATACCTTCCATTGTACTTGCAAAAATTTAACCCTCTTCAAAGGGCTTTTTTTGATCTATCTCAGTCAACAGAAAACATCAGTCCTACGGAATTAACAGGGTTAACCATGTTTTACATTTTTTTCTAAACGGAAGAAACTGTATCCCCATCTGAAACCAAGGTCGGGGTCATAACTGAACCCAGCATTGTGAATCACAGCCTTTGTGATTCATTGCCTTCAACAATGCAAATCAGGGCTGTATTTAATGATGTTGTGAAACAAATCTGTTTGAATGGGCCCAGCTGATGCAATACGTTGAAGGGCTATGTTGTGGCTCGCAGGCCAGGCATGTGGGGACAATGAAAGTGCAAACCTGCAGCGTGATGCAGGCTGGCTGCACAGAAGAGCCACAGACTCATGGTGGGGCACAGGACACTGGAGCCACACCACATGTTTGGTTACTGAAAGAGTCCTTCATCATGTATGAACAAAACCATAAGGCAGCAGTACTGAAAATCAGAACTTTTCCTACCTGTGCTTACGTGAAATTTTAGCTGTGCTTTATCTGCAGTAAAACTGCTCCTCCGGTCAAAACAACACTTATAAATATTGTTTGTGTAGTATAAAGCCCTTGTGCTTTGCTCGTTAGAATCAGAGCAACAGTTATTAGAAACTAATGAAGAAAATGTGATTGTATAAAATATGAAAAAAGAATCTACATTTTTCTCTAGTAAACTCTTGATTTAAAAAATTCACCAGAGCCAGAATATTAGATTCAGAATATTAGATCCAAGCCTTCTCATCTCATATTTTGAGAGAGTTTGAATTATGATTACTTTCTATCTGTGAATTGGTCCATTAAACTAAACAGGAACACAGTGTCAAAACCTTCCTGAATTTTCTGAAAAGTGAGGTGCAGGTGTGAATTCAGAGCTTTTGTCACAGCAATTGCAAAGTCAGAAGTAATCAGTGCAATAATCTTGTAACTCAGGCTGCAGGGTCTTGCCAAGTTAGTTGCTACATCACTCCGCTCCCCAATACAAACACTTCTCTGACATAATTTCATATCTGTTTTTAAGCTCAGGATTTTAAATGATAGAAAATCCACCCTACTTTTTGCAAATTATTTGTTCAACATTTTTTTCACTTTCTTCTTATTTTTTTTCTTTTGCTTGAACTCCTAGTCATAAAAGTTATGCCTTTTCTTTGAAGATCTCTATACTATAAACAACTGACTCACCAAGGAGATATTTACAGACCATAGTCAAGTTACTGTCTCACACTCCGTTTTCATCAAGTCATACCCTGTAGCATCCTTAAGTGAAGGTGAAACCATCTTGCATTTAGCACAAAGACATATAAATGGTTCTTAAAAATAGCAAATAATACTATAAATTGGAACATTTGCATTTGCCCCTTGGTAGCATATTCCTGTATTCTAGGTCCATTAAAAAAAAGACATTAACAAGAGCTCAGTTTTCCAAAATAAGACAAACACAAGTGGACCTCTTAGTAGATAATAAAATTTAACACAATTTGTCTCCTTTTGGGTAGATTTTAGCAGATCAGCCTAAAGACATTGTAACTCTCTCAGAAGATCTAAAGAATTGTATCTCATAATAAAAGGTGGCAAAGTGTGCCTGAAATAATTTTAAGTAGCAGTTTAACCAAGATAAATAACACAATAGAGTAAATGAGTAGCTGTATGCATAGTCAAAACAAAGCCCAGAATGATTGAGGCACGTTGATAAGAGACAAGAGAGCTTCCACGAGTTTGCAGGGTCATCCTGAGTTGTGGATGTCTTCTAAGGCTCATGACGTACTTCACATTATTTTTTCTAAAGAATCAGCCGAGTGTCATGAGATTGGACTTTCTGACCATTGCTGGTTCTACTCAGAGCTGAAATATAAACTACAAGGTATTCAGTTGTATATTATCTTGATCTCCTACACAAACAATGAGTATGGGGAAGTGAACACTAACTGAATTTGTTTCAGGACTGACTGAAGATTTAGATAAAAGCTGGGATCAATTCTTATGGCAGTGACCTTCACATGCTACCAGCTTACTTTGACTTGCTTCTGGCCTGAGCAAAGAGCATTCTTCAGACCAAGTGAGATCTCTCAACAGCAAAAACGTGCCTGATGCAGGCACTCAGTGCTCACGGGCACTTCCAGGCATGCGGCACCTATTACCATGGAGAACATATCACTGAGGTCAGATAGCAAGTGCACCTACTTCATAAGCAGTTTGCCCACCCTTGAACTTAATCTTTACTCTTTAGGCACTAAAATAACAAACTAGTTGCAAACAGCCTCTCTACTTTTCTGTACTTTGGAAGAAATAAAATCACAATCAGTTGTGCAGTTATGGTTGTCTCCTACAAGCCAGTGACAAACGAAAATTTGTGGCATCTTGTGGTGCTGGGCCTATGAAGTAATTAGAAAATTATTTTTTCCATTTCACAGATGGAAATTTTAAATAAAAAGGAGATTGAATATGTGCTCAAACTCAAACCTCCATTCAAAGAATCTGGAATAGACTCTAGTTTCCCATTTTCCACTGCAGTTCATGATGAAGTGATTTCCCGTAAAATATTTTTGCGTAGATCTGACAATCAATTTATACATACAGTCCATTTTATAACCAGTGGAGAAAACATACTTTTTTTTTCTGTATCTTTTCTTGATATTCAACATAGTTTTTGGGATCCTTTTCTTTCTTTTTTTTTCTTTCTTTTTTTTTTTTTAATATCATGGCTCTGCCATCGATGCAGATAGGAAGAAACTGAATTTCCTCTGAAGCCGTTTCCTTTGAAGCCAAAGCAAAACCCATGCGTCTCATACAGATAAGACTCCCAAGCTCTAGAGACTTGCATTGTATAGAGTTGATTCAGAGATAGGGAGGAATTACTTACGAGTGGAGCTGTTTTACAGTTAGTGTCAGGACCAAGCAAAAAAGGAGGTAAGGAATAATGGCTCACATTGGATGCTGGGCATACACTGAAACAGCTGCAACTTGCAGCTGTTAAGAGAAACAGAAGCGAGTTATCTGAGGGATGCTCTGAGTTACACAGATCTTCTTCAGATGGCCAGGTTTCTAATTCTGCTCAAAAAAAAAAAAACGTTACTGTGACATCCTCATCACACTACACATAGTCCTATGCAGTGTGTACGTCAATGGTGATGGTGCAGAGCTTTCTGTACACGTCTTGTCTCCAGTGCATAAGAACACTGGCTGAAGAGCAATGGGGGAAATCCACCCTATCATCTAGCTGAAAATCAAATGTGTTTATGCAGGAAAGGAGCAAATACACCTCAATCACCTCAACAAAAACAGAAGGTGAAGAAGGTGGAGAATTAAACTAATATCTTAGTCAGTCAGTAGCAAACACATGCACTTCATTAGCCTGAAGGATTTAGATTTCAATTTTAATTCCCTGAGCTGTGCATAGGAACACTAAGACTCTCAATGTATGGCTAGACTGGATGTCCTCTTAACTTTAATGCATTGATATTTTTATAGTCTCTAGTTAAATATCATGATAGCTAGGTCAAGCACATATTTTTATAACAAAAGTTTTGTGCATGAATTAACAAGCCATATTTATATTTGATCCTTTTGTCTTAGTACCTGATTTTCCCCCCTTTTACTTTCATTGCTCAAGAATCATTTGACCTGAAAATAAAAAGGAAATGAGGCTAGTTAAAAGCTAACAGTTTTTGAAGAGGAGCTGTCTACCTGTGCTATACTTTAAATCACATTCCCATTAACTTCTGACAGCTCAATGACATAGCAAGGAACTGATTCACTTCTCTGTTTAAGCCAATAGTAAATTGCACTGCACTGAAATACCACTCCATGGGGAAAATAAAAATGAAAGGACACATTCTAGATGGCACAGGCAATAGCTTCATTCATGATGAATATGAAAAATCAATTGACATTTTAGCTGCCTGACCTCTGCTACAAACATCTGCAGAGAAAAGAAGGCAAATTAGTAAAATATATCATTTGTTTTTTAACTTGGGTTGATTTAAGGTTGCAATGTTAGTCCTAGGTTTGTTCATAGAAAGAAATGAGGCAAAACTTTGTGTCTCCTAATGCAGTTGATTTGTATACGGCATATAAATGGATGTTAGGTATCACTGTCTATTGTGTGTGCATGTGTATACACAACCTGAAACTAAGTTGGATGTAACTGGAACAAGCCTGTGGCATTCTACATCCACATTTTGCAAGAAGTAGTGTAGGTGGAGTGATACTAGCCTGCTAATAATGATAGTGATTAATGTTTGCCTTTTAGAAAAAGAAACTGAAATTGAAATACCTTAAGCAATTAAAAATGCTTAGGTTACAGCTGTGACAGATTAGCTCTTATCAATGTGTTTCTTCTAGCTCTCACAATATAAGCTGAAAGTGGCTGGGTCACTCACTGGGGTTAGACAAACTCTATTGTCAGTCTGTTCATGCAAATTACGCCCACTGCATCACACCCAGAGAAAATGATTGGCACATGTTGGCCAAAGGTCCAACATAATTGTTCAGTACAATTTAATCTGCAACTATTAGCACATCTACTTGAGCATACCGTTGGCCTTTAATCTCTGTAACTGTGAGTGTCTGTAACCACAAGCCTTGAAGATGTGGAGATATTTCACTATTTATTGTGAATCATAAAAACACCAGAATGGATCTTTTGGATGTGTTTGTTTATACCTTCTCTTCCAGCTTACTTTATGACCAAAATCTCCAATCATGGCACTGAGAAAAAGGAGACTTGCTTTACTGGAAAATATTTAACACACTTGTAAGTGTAAACAGCCATGGAAACTCCGCAGAGGTACAGGCTGCTGCTTTCACAGTACAAGTATTTTCTTGTATTCAGAGTTACCTCACAAGAAACAGGAATATTTGGTTATATGCTCTTTCAGAGGTAAGTATTTCTATGATGCAAAAGAAAATCACAGCTGTGCTTAGACATGGAGAGAGTGAACTTTACATTCTTTCAAAAGACGTATCATGCAGGTGGTATTCTTTACAGCTGTCCAAAAACTGTAAAGCTCAAAGCTCATGTAGTAAAATCAATCTTCCACTATTGCCACCAAGGCCTTCAGTGTGATGAAGTGATTTGCAAATTGTGTCTTTGTTCCATGAAACGTCTATGCTTACTATCCAAAATAATAGAAACAAACTTCTTAGTGAAACAATAAAATATCCTAATCCACACAAAATTGTCAAAGGTAAAGCTGTAACCAAATGAATTTCAGGTGAGGTGTGTGACAAAATGGAACAAGTCTGTTACCGTTAGCCTGATCACAAAGCTGCTGCCAAGATACAGAAGACTCTAAACTGATATACATTACAGTTTCGCTTAAATAAAAATATGGCAAATATTCCATGAAGGGCAGCAGGAACCATACTTTCCCTAAACTTATTTGCAAAACTTAGAAATGGACATCTTCCATAAACATATTGATAACTCACTAGGGAAATTGGTATAAGACTTTATAAATTCTGTCTATCTAGAAATATTCCTATCAGTCTTATTTCTGCTTCAAATATTGCTGGAATTGTATTTGACGAAAAATCAGACCCCTAATGAGATGAGATATACAGCACTGATGCAGGCTAGTGAGAGATCTGGGAAAAGTTTGAATTGTGTTTTTGTCTGTGCATCTCCAGTTCAGGCTGGAGCTAGTGGTGGATTCACCACTGTCTTCAGTACATGCTAAGCATGTAAAAGCACACAATCATAAACTACAGTCACGGTCCTGTAACTGTACTGGTACAAAACGGTGGAAGACTGCAAACACTGCTACCTTAGCAAGCTTTGGAGGACAAACATGAACCAGATTTTGCAGTAAAGTCTTCTGCGTTGGATGTTACTCCTCTGATGCAAAAACAAAAGCCCTGTACAGAAAAAAGGGAGATGTAAGTAGATTAGGAGATGGCCAGTTACAGCTAGATTTTGTGTTCCAGTTTTGTCTGTAATGCAGGTAGGATCTATAAGAGGTGTGTTGTGAAGGAGGAACAAGCGGAGCATAACAATAGTTAGGATCTTGTAAGAGACACATTGTGAGGGTGAGACTGGTTGAACATAACATTTTTCATTAGTGTATCCACAGCCTTCAGAGATTAATGTACAGTAATGTACTTTCAAAGAGTCTCCCTAAAACTTCTGTGTGGAATGTTTTTATGGAGTTCAGATATGAAGCTTAATGAGTCATGTGTCAACAGTTATATAATTTTTGATGAAAGTTTTGCTTGCTAAAGCATTAAGAAGTCAGCCCCATTTCACGTGGCTTTCAGAAACTGATGTGATAACAAAAATTCTGCAAGAAGTTTCATGTGAAGCCAGCACGCACACAGCCTCTGGTTGGAAGATCACATGCGCTACTGACACAATGTTGGCATTTTAAAGTTTACCTCCTCTCCTCCCGAAGTAGTTACTATATAATCTAAAAAGACTATCTACCAAAAGACAATAGTGAAAGCTAGTTATAACTAGATAACTTCTCTGTGGAACAGGAGCTCCCTTTCACAAAACTGTCTCATACAGTCCTAGAGAAGGTATGATGCAAAGAGAATGTTTTATTTTAGTATTTAGAGTCCTTCAATGTCACTGTGCTTTAGTATGTATCACAAGGCAAAAAAAGAGCAAAGAGTGCCCAGGGTCATTAAGATTTTGGAGTATCCCAGTTTCTGAGAGACCAGTCTGAGATCCTACAAAGATCACTGACATACAAAGAGTGTTTCTTAGCTTTTACAGTGTTAAGGAAAGTTCAATGACTGTTTGCCCGAGAAGGGAGGTGCCTAAAATAGCTGTGATCACTTCTGAAAACTAAGCTAATTTCAACATATGCAATTAAAACACCTATTTATAAAAAACTATTTTCATACATTCAGAATCCTTATGATAGTCACTGTTCACTGAAACACTGAATTTAAAAACATAAATCATAAAACAAAAACATAAATAAATCTTCAGGGAAGGATGGAGCTGAAAGACTTGTAGTATTTTAATAATGTATGCAATGTGAAAACAAAGCTAAATGGAAGTAGAGTGGAAACTCTAGACTTTCACTTCTGAAAAAACAGGCAATAGTGTGATGGCAGATTTTCTGTGTACGCAGATTTCCTGAATTTCTTACAATAATACGAATTTCTTATAGTAGTCAAATTTTAAAGTTATTTTTCTTTTTAGAAATATGACATTTATCTTCACAGATTCTTACTCAATAGCTTCATTGTTTCATGCATTTCCCTTCGGTGCTTTGAAAAGAAAGCAAGTTTGTTCTTTTCATCTGTAGCCATTCCCTCAGTAGCTGTCATTTGCTATGTAGAAAAAAAGGATTGTGTTGTATTTCTGTATGCATTAGGCTTTGTGTGTTGCTATATTTTTCTTTCTGTAGATGTATTTTGGGGTTTGGGGATTTCTTTGGATGAAAGGGCAGCTTTTTAATCTGAAATATCTTTATCTCTCAAAAAGCTTTGGTGACTTTGGGCTATACTCAAAAAAAAAAAGCCTTAGGAATCTAAATGTTGCCATCTGCAAAAAAAATGCTAAATTTTGGATGTCTATTTTATAAGATAAAATCTGGAACTCTAGGTAGGTAGGCAGTTACTTATTGGTGCTAGACTTGAGAGAGCTAGATGTTTAACTGTGAGAGTAACCAATATGCTGAATGGAGAGAGGGAAAACTATTGACATCATCTATTTAATTCCTTCCTTTAAAGAGTGTTTTTTGAGAAGTATTACAGGGAGCAAAGTTCTTGTTTTTATCTAAAAGCTAGGGGTAGATTACTAATGATTGCAGCATAAGAGATCTTGGTTTAAGATCTTCCTCAAACTAGAGAGAATCATAAATATATCTTCTGCTTCCCACAAGAATACCCAAAGTAGAGATGCTTGCTGTTAAAAGCAGGATAACCTCCAGAATCAGACTTTCAGCAGACAGATAGCAGTTATTGGTTCCCTCCTCAATAGAATGGCACTTCACCCAACAACTGCTTAACACAGAAGTGATCGCCAAAGCAGTAAATAGAACCCAAGGATCATCTAATCTGGAGGAGTATTCAGGCAGGTTACTATATTTTGTGCTTGCTCTTGCAGTGACATGCCTCAGAAGAAGGCACCAAAGGTAATCTCCACTCTTGCCTAGACAAGCCTGTTGCAGAGTAGTTGGAAGAAGGGTTGGGAATGAGAAGGATTTTGTTCTTCGCCTCCTACTGGACCTGAAAAGATATCTATAAATCTAATGTCTTAGGCTTCTTCAGGCATCTAGTATTTGTAAATTTTGATAATAACATATATGAGCAACTCAATCTTACCACTCTTCCAGTGGTTCCTACTGTGTTCTTTAGAAGACTATTTGTGAATGATAATCCTTCCTGAGGGTTCTGTAAAATAGATCTAGTCCCTTTTTTGTGATTTCTGTTCAATCACTTTTAGAGGCATACTCTTTACGATGCTTAAATTTTTAATTATAGGCAAGGAATTCTGCTTCAGAAGGCAGATGCTATAGTCAGGTGCTATTATAGTCTACAAACTCTTTCTTAGATTTGTCACACAAGCCTTTTTATTTAACTCTTCTTAAATAATTTAATCTGCAAAACAATATTTTTTTCTCTCATGTTGCATGGAAAAGGAAAACACTTTTTCCACATTTTTTTTTCACATGACACCTTACTGCTGAGGATGTCCTAGTTTGAGAGATTTCTGAAATATCTTTGAGTCCATAAAACTATTCACTTCTAACATGAAAGTCCAATGAGCCTGACTCTCACTGCTTCAAGATTCAAGTGTCTCTTACAGACATCAAATGGAATGACCCTTGAAGAGAACCCTTTCTCTGGAAAATGTAATGCCATTTTTTTCCAAAAAAATTAATTTCTCAACATATGCAAACACTGGGAATGGATATTAAAATCAGTATTCTAACTTCCCACAAGATTCCAAAATAATTTTGAAGCAGTGTCACTGCTGTGCATTCAAGCTTATTTTTTATTTTAACCACAATGTTGAAATGGTGCGGTTCAATATAAGACATACAGACTGTTTGTGCAGCTGTACAAATGCCTTGGAAATAATTATCTATTAAAGGAAATAGGCAATAAAAGGTCAATTTATCATTCATCTCAAATCCAGATAATGGATTACAGAAGCTCTTCCAGAATATCCTATATTGTGTATTCAGTGGGGGGAAAAGATTTCATAAAATGGAAAGGATATAATTGGATACAGAGCGAACATACTATATTAAGATAGGAGACACTGAGGAGTCCAGGGGTCTGGGAATTACATTAAACTACCTAAAATGGGTAGCATGTGCTATATTAACTAACATTATAATAAGATTTACAAAATGACTTTACTGCTGAGGTCTTAAGCAATTATAACTCTCCGTGCAATGTGGAAAATTCTAAATAAAGGGTTATCTGGAAGTTCCAAAGAAGAAGAATAGTTATTTATAAGCTGCCAAGGAATACAGTAGTCATAACATAGTCCAAGAATTGACATTAACAGTAAGGCAACAACAAAATTAGTCATTGTATTACTCATATTCATCAATACATTTGGATGTCTTGTAACATCTGAAGCCTCTTGTTCAGACAGACAGTTGCATAGAGAATTGCTTAAGTTAGAAACAAGGTTTCCTTTATGGAAAAAGTTTTTAAATCACAGATGCATTTCTAGAGATGGAAATGATATACAAGACTTGCTGATCCTGAAAAACATAGTTTAGACAGGCTATCAAATAGCCCTGGGTGGAGACACAAATTGGCCCCAAGGATGAAATCTTTATGAAGAAGAAAGCTCAGGAGATTTCAGCTCATCCCTTCTTCTCCAACATTGGACAAAAGGAGAGAAACTTCAACCATCGCTATTCAGCATCACCTTTCAAGGCCAAGTAGATTTAAGGCAGTGTTAGGAATATGCACTCTCTATGCAAAATAAGTTTTGGTTATTCTTGTTCACCTTATTTGGCACAAAGTATTAAATATTGCCAAAATCCATAATTCTGAAGAAATTGGGAAGGTTTTTTGCCATTCTGCCATTCTAGCACTCATTGTGCTGTGTATTGACTAGTTCTTACAGTTCTTAATATTTTTTTCTGATCCCTCTCACTATTTACAAAATTGTATTGATCTCAGAGTGGACAAGGAGTTAAATAAAACTATACTAAAAATGAAGAGAAGGACATGCCATTTTCAGCTCAGGTATTATGCAAGCCTAGTGAAAAGTACAATGAATCATATTCCAGCTACAGAAATCCTCAGAAAAAAAACACTTGACAATAAATTTCTTTCAAATATGAAATATTTTAATTATTTTTAGTAGTGTTGAATCAGCATTCAAAAAGGATGAAAGCATGATTTTACATTTTGATACTGACTTGCCCAATTAATTTACCAAATGTATGGCCCTTGAACAGACCTGTGATGGATGTACCAATGCCTGAGTGCCTCACTGTGTATTTGTAAGGCAGATGATTGACAAATTGCAACATTTCTTCAAGTCATGAAACTGATTTATATGCTCTGTGCTACAGACATTTGCTTTGTCAGTTGGGACTGTAAAACCCCCCACAGGCAATTGTCTGCTATTCAGTCTTTGCCATTCAGTGAAATTATACATAATTTTAGCCTGGACATTTGCAAACTGTGCTTTGCCATTTCCATTTGAAAATGCTTTTGTGTTAAAGATTTTCGACTTGTCTAAATAAATATTATCCATAATAACCCTACATCAATCCATTATAAAACCATGAAAGTACATAGTACATTTAGATTTAATCCTTGAAACAAAGCGTGTTCCCACCTCACTCACTGTCACTTTCACAGCTGGTTTTCACAGCTGCTGAGATTTGAGCAACAGAGAAAACCAAGATTGCTTTTCATGTTGTTAAAGCTGTAGGATCTCTATGAAAATCACATTTGAATCACTTGTCTTTGGATATACACATGAACAAATTCCCAAACTACAGATACCTATTGGCAGACACATAAGCCTGTACGTATGGGCAGAAATGTATGTTCAAATGCATTCAATTCCAAATTCCATCAAAAACCCATTAGTGACAAATTTATATCAATAGCTAAAAGAGCTTTAGTGCAGTCAGCTAGAAAGAACTATTTAGGAAATGACTGTAAGCTATGGCAGTGAAGCTGAGTTTTCCATTTAAGACTGTCAGCTTGCAGACTTTAACTACAACTTTGACTTATGATGACCCAGAAAATATAAAATATCTTCAGTTAGAAGTTGCTGAATGGAAGTAAAAAAATAGAATATCTTCCTTAATGCGCTAATGGCTCATACTGAAACACTCTTCTAAATCTCTCTCTAGTTTTCAGACACTGCTATAGTTCATTTCTGGAGCACAGTGTTATGAATTGGTTTAATGGTACATGAGAAAAAAAGGAATCTATGGAGCTCCAGTATCTGTGAATTGTAAAGTGAAATTAATCGCAATACAAAAATATTTTTTTCTACTTGTTTTAATATCTTTTTTTGTTTGTTTGTTTGTTTTGATTGGTTTGGAATCATCCTTGTCAAAATGGTAGAGAACATTGACACCAGTCTTGCCCAATTGTCTATTTCTCCATGGGATGCTTGCATGAATATGAAGTACAATTCCCAGACTCAGTAGACTAAGTTCTCCTTCCCTTCTTTTAGGAATCATAGGACTGAGGCAAAATATAATATAGCGTAGCCAAGTGCAAGATCATCTTACTCATGAATATATTAAACTCCAGCTTAAAGTTAATTTGACTCTTCTGTTTTGTCAGGCAGTTTCAGATCCTTGTAACTGTTATTTAAAGTCTGCTTCTGATGTTCTGTCTTTTACGTATTATTACACAGCATATTGTCATTTTATCTGTGGTGTGTACAATAGCTTAAATAGAAGTCTTTTATTTCTGCTTCCTAGAGCTATTTCTACTATTTCACTGTTGGGATACTCCCTCATCAGTGTTCGAGAAATATTTTTGAAATGTATTTAATATGTTTACTTTCTTGCTACTGCCTAAACAGCTTTCCTTGGTTGCAGAGAGAGACAAAAGGGAAACCAAACCTCAGTGAGATGATCTTTCCAGATATTCCCTGTACAAGTACACTAAAAGTCTTCTTTGATTGCAACATAAGACAATAAGGTTTTCCCTGCTAAAAATCAGTTTGATCTTTAGGGTCACTGAACTATGGCCTCTTGGTGTCTCCTCCTTTCCTTGACAACCTCTTTCCAAAGGACCCCATGTATCAAGGCCTCTTCCAAGCACTTCAAACTTTGCTGCATTAAATAGATTAACAGATTTTAATAAACAGATTAAGGCCAAGTTTTGCCTTCAAAGCTTTTCCCTGGCATGACTGGTCTGTTATTATCCATACTAAGTACATTTATTTCCCATCCTTGCCATCCTGGCCTGTTAAGGGCAGTCAGTGGAGCCTGAAAAGAACCCATTGGCAAGGATCTGCTGCAGCAAATCTACACTCCTCCTGCCATACCCTTTACCAGAGGGGCAGAAGTAAATTTGGCAAATCAGTCATTCCTGATCCTGCATTTCTCCACACATGGGTCCTTTTTTCCTCCACACAAAGGTCTTTTTTGCTCGGACAGGTACTGTATATGCTGATTTGCATTAGTCTGGGGCACCAAGGCTGCCTTCTTGAGTAATATGTTAGTTTAAGATGCTGCAGCATGTATCAAATAGGTCTAATTATTCCATCAAAGAGCATTATAATGTTTCTGTCCCTATCAAATGTAACCTGCCATCAGATTGTTAAGTTCCCTGGGTTTATTAGAGCCTTTTGCAGTCTTCTTCAGTTTTGACTTCCCCAAACTGCAGTGTCACCAGATCTCCCATTTTTATTCTTCATACTGCAGTTCCTTGAAAGATTTTTCAACATATGTTTATTTAAGCATTAATTATCCTATGCTGGGAGTACATGTACATATATTTGTATAGTAGCTGTAGCTGATAATGGTATAAACCAAAAGGCATTTTATTGTCAATGCTTTGGATATCTTTTTAAAAAGATTCCTCATCTCTGCAAGAGGTAAGGAATAAGAACTCATATGTGACAAGTGCTGAAATCTGACCGAAATAAAGATTTCTACCTACAGGAGTTCTGAAAAGTTAACAGTAAAACAAATCCCTGCTATCAATCTAAGGGCGTGACTTTGAAAGCAGTAATCTTCCCACAAATTATGGATAACTTGTCCAAAAACGGTGATAGTGTCCACTTCACTGGAACCCTGACAAAGTTTTTTTTAATGTTACATGAGAGACACTAGGCCTAGATCTACAGGAGGATGGAAAGAAGCTGAGGTTCATTCCCTCCATGGGGAATTCTCTCCACCTTGCTTCCATGTGAGTTCCAGGGCAGTGTTACTACCAGCCCCACAGCCACTGTGGGAGAGGCTGATGAGACCAGACCATTGTGCTAGCCTTGCACATCAGACCTCCCTACATCAGATCTGATATAGGAACATTTCCCTCCTCAGGCCATAGGGCACTCAGTGACGCTTCCAGCAATTTGAAGATACATTACTCCAGACTCAAGCAAATACATTTGTTTTTTCTTTCTCTCCCCTCTTTCTTTAGCTATGGGTAACACAAGGCTTTGTTTAGAAAGAAAAGACAACCCTAAACATGTGGGGCTTTCATCTCTTACATAGAGATGTTTCTGCGGTGCTTCAGGACAAATGCCAGCTGATACATAAGGAAGCAGGACTGCACTTAGCTTTTTAGAAAAAGGGAAAAAGAACAGAACAAGCCCTAAACCTAGCTGTTGGCTCCATCTGGGGAAAAAAAAAAAAAAAAAAAAAAAAAAAAAAAATCGAAATCACTAACAAGGTCTGCTATTTTTGCTTATTTAGAGAAAGGTCTGGAACAAGGGTATAATACTACAGTGCAGGTGATGTGTAAGTATAATTCAGAGTATGAGTCTTTTTTTTTTTTTTTTTTTAAAGTGAGCATGTTTACCTCTAATAATGCAGCCTGGTAAACTCTCACCTGAGAGATTTGAAGCACACTGAAATTTCATCATGTTCATCCTCCCAGTTTGGCAGAAATTTAAACAGATTTTAAAAGTTATTTGCCTCCTCTTTTAAAAGCTTCTTTTTACACACCATATTTAACATACAACACTACAATTTTGTTTTGAAAGGAAATTTACCCTCCTCACCAAGCTGATGAATTTAACATAACTTGAAGTGTGTAGATATACATGCAAACATAAAGAATAGTTATTATAAATCATTATCCTGGCAGTAGTCCAAAGCCCAAGGGCTTCAGCTGTTATACTAGCAGAGCAGATAGAAGGTTCTATAGAATTAATCCAAGTCAGCTGGATTACAAGAAACACAGTGTACAAGAAACAATAACATACCTATGTAAATCTTGTAAAAATTCACGTGATATACAAGCAAGGCTTTAAAAATTATCTAATCCACTGTATATAATGCAGGAAAATGTCACTGCATACACAAAGATAATACTGTATCATACAAATAACAAAGGATAGTTAGTAGAGGTTATATCACTTATAAAGTCCAAATGATATATACCTTAATAAAATGCCTAGGAGGAAGAAATAGCAACATATCGTTAAAAAAAAGAAAGTTATTTTAAATAGCTTCAGCTGCAATATAATCTTATGTTAATCAATTTCAGACTACTGCATAATTAGCATCACAACAAATAAGTAGTTTTTTTTATATTAGAAATAAGAGTAGAAACACAGACTCCTCTTCCCTTGATTTTTGATATCCATTGATAGCCACTGTTTTAATTGGGGGAGGGTTTTCAAGCCAATCAGGCATGCCTCATATGTATCAGACAAATCTTGTTGCTTTGAATAAACCTTTAATAATATTTCACAGCTGATTACTCTGTGAATAAATTTGCCCTTGAATGGGAGACAAGGTTGATGGTATCGTTATACATGATTGTACTGGGGATGGCACAAAGAAAAATGAAAATCTGGGTAGCCGTACCTGGTGACAGTATTAGAAAGCAGGGAAGGAAGAATAGTGATGGGAAAAAAAGAGAGACAGTTACCTGCTGGAGAGAACTGGCATACCTGAATCCACCTGCAGATTTTATGGAGATCACATTTCATCCTCCTCAAAACACAGAGTATCTCTGTTTGAGTTCAGTGGTTTAAAATTGAGGAAGTTATTTTACATTTATATGGTTTGTGCCATTTGCAACAGAATCTTACCCAGTAGTCCTCCTGAAACCTGGAAAATTTCAAATACAGAGCTCCTCCAGTCTTTATTATTAAAAACTTCCTGCGTGGTTTTGCTGTAGAGAAAGAGGCAGTGACCTTACATTTAATCACATCAAAGACCATGTGCCATAACTTAGTTAAAAGGCTTTATCCAAGGAGCAGCTTGCCAGACTATGTTATTCCTAAAGTAGCGTGCAACGTATCCCTGTGCTGCAGGCTCCAGCTGCTGACTCAGCAACCTTTCAGCAGATTCCAGGCAAAGGACCCAGCAAAGGCACTGCAGGGATGGTGCTTCAGCTATGTGCACGTGCAGACCTAATGGAAATCAGCTGTGAGGCCCCACAGCTGCACGGGGCAGCTTGTGGCTTACAGCAAAGCAAGGGATTTGCAGGCCCTCCCATCTTTGATGCTTTCATTTTTTAATGCTTTTCGCTGACAAAAATCTTATCTCTTATTAATGGAGGAACATGGAGGAGTAATTGGTTTCTCAGCTTGCATGAATTTCACCAAAATGCCTTTGCTGGATTTCTAAAGTGCACAGCACTTCCAATTTTTGCCTCTTGTTTGAATTTTTTTCTACCAGTTTAAAGATGCAGCAGACATATTGTCAGAAAAGTATTTCTAGTATGAGCTTTGTGGTATCGCTCTGATAAACACTTTGTAGCCTTTGCTCTGTTTTGTATTTGGAAAGAGTCTTATATGCTTATTTGCACTGCTTGTTTTTATGTTTCTACAACTCTTTAGTGTGTAATTTCTTGACATTTTTGTCAGGAATGGTTGGTTCTGGGCACTGCTTTCTTTGCTGGTGTTTGGCTGCTCTCTCTGCAAATTAGGTGAAACTAAAAAATTTATGAAAATTTTGAACCTTTCATAGTCTGCCTCAGAAAAGCCCCTTCTTGACCACTCCATTTCAGTCTTTACAGCTTAACCATCATTAGCTGTGTGTAACTGCCCAGTACTAAAGCAGAATTATGTTGTTTTTATAAAACAAAAAAGAAGGAGCAAAACCCCACAGCATGACTGAAGGCAAAGCTTAGCTTCTTTTCTGTTTAAATTAATAGCTACCTCAACACCCTGTGTTCTGGAGGAAGAAAAAAGTGCTTGGATGGCCTAGGAGAAAAAAAAAAAACATCTTTTATTTTTTTCATTGCCTTGTTAAGGTCACCTCCTTGTACCTCAGTTTCTGTAAAACAATAATACTCTGTACTTAGGACTGCTGCTAATCTTCTCAAACACTGAGAGACTAAATCAAAAGACTGTTGTGAAGGACCTTTTGTTTCCTGGGTGATACACGGATATCAAAGTTCAAGGTAGAAAGCAGGGTCCTCGCATGACAAACCACCTCTGTTGGCAGCATCTTGTGTTTCTGAACATTCCCTCTCTCTGAGGGAAGAGCTGCCTTGCGAGCACAGACTCCATGTGCAAACCTGCAAACAAAGTGTTCTGTGAGGAAACACTGTCTTACTTTGCTGGTCCTCTGGCTTTCCCAAGAGCACGACTCAGCCTCCTGAGGGCCGATCCCCCGTGGAAAAGCGTGATCGCTCAAGCACGTTTGGCAGAGGGAGGGCTCGAGCTCTGCATCCCCTTGAGGCAAGTGCATCATGGTGGAAGTCGGGTACTTGAGGCTGGAGCTTGGGTGTTTCTCAACGCTGACCATGGGGCTCTTAATCCACCTTCGTACCTGCCAACACAGAAAGAGTTTATGGATGCCCTCTGTCTTTCCCTGCTTTGTGGCAGAAGCTAGGAAGGTTGGGTCAGATAATGTGTAGGATCAGGAACAATTTTGTATAGGAGGAAGCAGTAGTTTGCCAGGGTACATAACACAGCTAGATTCTTTGGCGTTGAGAATCATTTGTTGCTTTAGGCAGGTCTACCATAAGTTTTGGTTTATCTGCGGTAATAGGTTTTCTGGCTTTAGAGCTGTTAAAGCATCCAATAGTCAGATAAGGAGGGGAAGACAACTACAAAGTTGCTAGTACACACACCCTTGTTTAGAGAAAGCACATTGTTTTCCCAGTTGTACGGTTGTAATACTCTAAGCTTTCTGCAGTCCTTTTTCAACAGAAATACTCTCGGTTCTCCTACACTATCTCAAGCTTTTCTGTGTGTACCCTCACTGCACTAAAGAGTCCATTTCTCAGGTTGAACAGTCCAGAATTTCAACCCCCTGACTCTTCTAATCTGTTGTCTTCTGCTTTCTTCTCGTCTCTGCAGGGCTGTCCTGCCAGGCAGTCCCAAGAACACTATTTACAAGCATTGTGTTCCTCAGGGGGTGATGTCAGCCTTGTGCACACAAAGGTTTGTTCTTCCTTTCCCTGTTGTGATTGTCTCTCCTCTCCTGTGTGAGTCAAAAGTACCTGATTTCTGATAAGGTAAGTGAGGAATCAGAGACATTTTGGAGCTGTTTTTCAAGTTCATTTTTACTTTACCAAGTGCGTGATTTGTACTATACTTAGACTTGGCCTGTTCCAAATGTTGACAAACATACGTTGATCACCATTGCTATTTGCACTCTATTTTAAACACTGAAGATGGGAGTGTATCAGGATATTTGTTATCCATACAGAACTGAAAGGCTAAGGTAGTAAAAACTGACCACAGAACCAGCCTACTATTTCAGTGAAGTAAATTATTTGCTTTGCAAGTTTAAAGCTACATATTTGCAGGGAAATGGGATGGGTCTGTGCTCACTGGTAGAACTGCACTGACTCATTCTCTAACATAGAATCTGTCTCACTTGGCTTCCACAGAGAGGGAGCCAGAAAAAGCATTTGGCTTCAGTATAGCCATGGTTCATTAGCAGATGATATTTGCCATTAGAAGATGCTTTACATCGGGAAAATAAACATTTTATGTTACATTAGCCATGGACATGATGCCAAATGTTTGGTTAGCAGTGGAAGTCCATATCTCAGCAACTAGTTACCAAGATCACTTATGATAAACAAACAGAATGAACCATATCTACCCAACCTTCTTCTGGTGACTCCTCAGTGAGCAATATGCCTGCAATTGCCCTGCTAGGCTGACCTATGAGAAATCTCAAGGTTATCTATCTATCTATCTATCTATCTATTTATTTATTTATTTTTCCATGGAAACCAAGCAAATAGATGTCCTTTTTGTGGGCAAATGTGCTACTTTACACTGCTTTCTCCATCTGCATTTTCTAGAAACATGACTTTATGTAGGCTCTATTTTCCCTCACTTCCATGCTCTAGATTATATTACTACAACCTCAGACCTCTTTCTTTTTCCTTATAGCTTCTTTCATGTCAATAGATGTCAGGTGCAATGTTTGCATGCTCTTATAAAAAATTGCAGAATTAAAATCCAATTGTCCGTAATTCTGTGGAATTCTTTTTTCCAAGATGTTAAGAGATTTTATTTTTATTTTTATTTATCCTTCTCTTTTTGTAATTCCTTAATTCCTGTATAACGTAGAAAAAAATTTGCTAACTCTTTGCCTTACCCAGACATTTTTGACTTCAGGTTGACAGATCAAAGTTGCCAGGGAAGGATTTATTTTTTTGATTTTGTTTCAGCATACATATTTTGAAACTGATCTTTTGACTCTACCAGATTTTAAACACATTTATTTTGCCAAGCATAATTGATTCTATGATTGTTAAGCACATCATTAAATATATTACTCTTCCCAAGTAAATTTATGGTTGTGTGTCTTGATCTAATTCCAAAAATGGTATGTTGAAAAGAATAATTATGATCCTGGACAAAAACCCTTACTTGATTTTCCAGTGTAGTTTTATTACAGGAAGCATATATAATGTACTGAGGGGAGATCATGGCTGTTCATTTTTTGTCCTTTTTAAGTTAAGCCTGGTGACCAGTTAAGTGGGTATTTTTTTAGCTGGTTCTGCCTTTATTATTCCATGACATCCTTTATCCTCAGCAATATAATTATGAGCAAGTCAATAATCATGCATGAAAGGAAAATCAGAGAGCAGAGAGGGGCCTGAACTGCCATAAGGAGCTTCAGTCTTTCTCAGGATTCAAGGAATGTGTTCAATCTTTTCCTCAAGACTTTATAAAAAATTGGCTTAAGCCAGTATTCAGATGCATGTACAGCTCTGAGTTTCCTTAAGCCCCACTGATGTTCAATTTTGTGATTTCAATTTTTTTCCCACAACATGAGTAATCAATAACTCTTGTAGCAGCTTTGTCTGTTATTTCACTGTATGTGCTTCCAGTTACAAACCTGTAGTGTGCCTATGTATTAGGAAGAATTCAAAATGTGAGTTGGGTACTCTTGGTGTAGCATATTCTGTCTAGATCAAGTGATCTAATAGCTATTCCCCTTAGTGGCAATGAAATATACATTCAGCAGTTTAAAGTTCATAAATTAAAAATCACCCATCAGTGCTATTACTTCAATGAATGGTAATGATGGAATAAAGTACCAGGGCATTCATTTTATCAAGCTGTGCACAATTTCATTTAGGTGGCATCTTCTGGGTATAGTAATAGCAAGTTGTCTCTGAGTTCAGGGTGAATCCGAGCTGAATTTTCTTATACTTCTTATTCTAGGATGGCTCCTGTTTTTTTATGTTTTATGTTTTAATTTTTAATTTTATTTATTTAATTTTTTATTCAGATACACATCTTATTCTGACTTTTTTTGCTGCTTACAAAAGCTAAATTTAAATGATATTTTCACATGATAGTTGCATAATAATTACACGTTGCAAGACAATTAAGAAATACTATGACAAACACTGGTCTAATCATAATGTGCTTAATACAACAAAGTTTTGGGGAAATCTGAGGTAAAAATATTTCTGTAACATCCTGCTTTGCAATTGAATGGATTAGCAATTTTTTTTTTCCACTAACTGGAGCCCATTCAAATAGATTATTGTGCAGAAAGTTCAAGTGAACTTGCTGACAAAACTCTCAGAACACTTCTAGTTTTCCTATTTTCAGTTCTGTAAAGTTCAAGTTCATATACATTCACCCATGTTTGCTCAGCCATGATTGTGTGTTGACTAAGCAAGACTTAATGAAGCTTCAAATCTCTGCTCTGCACTCACTGTCCATGCAGTTGGTTCCTGCAGTTAGTGAGCACAAGCCTGATTTTCAAGGCTGCTCAAAAAGACATCAAGCAAGGGCTGTCATTTTCAACAGATCTCAATCTGTTTGGGGCATATATGTATATTATTTTTAGAACCTAGGGAACAATCAGGAACACTAATATCATTTGTCTTCAATATGAATTAGTTGTTGCGCAGTCAGTTTGCTTTGGAATTAGCATAGACTTAATTAATTCTCTGATAAATTCGTTCATTTGCTTCATTGATATAACTTAAAATTTTAGTTTTAATTCTGAATTAGAAGGCTCATGAGGATTTTAATGACATTTAACTAATCCTCTCAAATTTCTTATATTCAGTTAATTCGAATTAATATCCCCAACTATCTCCCTGTATACAAACCCCATGTTTGCCTTCTAAATATCTCCAGATAATTCAGAGTACCATGTATAGAGGAGCCTGGCAATTATTATCAATAGCCAGAGTGGAAAATGAAATGATTCACCAATGTCTTTCAATATTTATGCCTTTCCAAAAGCATTCAAAGCAACTTGGAACTGGAAGTATGAATTGGCAACACCTCCATAACAGCAAGGCCAAGAGTAGAATTCTGAGGAAAAATGAATTGCCTGGATCTAGCTGGGAAGGTCTCAGGTTTCTATTGAGGTCTGTAGATGATATACTACTTCTCAAAGTGACTCAGTTAGGTTTATTGAAATGTTATGTATATGTATTAGTCATTGTATTGAAAGTCTACTCTATAAGGCTTTGTCTAGTTTTAGTCTTAATACACTTCAAAGATTTTAGTGTATTTAATATTTACATTCACACTAGTCAAGTGCCTTAGATCTATTGCTCTCTGTTTGACTTTGTCTATCTATCTTAAATGTCACTTAAGATTATAAAATGAAGATCTGCCTTCCTTTGAACTACTTCCACAAAAAAAAATCACTAAAAGGAAAAACAATTTTGCAGATATTTCACAGTTACTTCCTTGATTGGTGAAGACTGAAATATTAACAGGGAACAGATGCTAGTTTTCATTTGGGGCATTATTGTATGACGCTCAAATAGCTAAGTTGAAGATGTATCATTTTTCATGACAATGTAAGGACTACTTCCTTATTCAAATATCAGTTTTATTCTTAATGTGACACCCATCTACCACTAAATCAACTAGAATTTGCTCCTACCTGCAGAAAGCAACTCTGAACTGTGTCTGAAGACTTTCATATTTTCATTTGAAAAGCAAAGCTCTTAAAACTCTCAAGGCAACTTGAGAGCTTAAGTGACAGAAGCTATATTTGTTTGAAATAATCAGAAGAGAGCTGAGCAGGATAGAAAAGATCTCTGGTGATCAGCACGTCAGTTGAAGTGTGGAAGCTGCAGATCAGCATCCAGATATGCCTAGAACTAGTGTTTTCTGCTATTTTTTCAGCTGAGCAAGAGGTCAGCTGCAACCATTCAAGTAGACAGCCTTGAGAATAGTCAAATACTGCCTAAGTCTTATTAGCTAAAAGTTGCTTCAAAATGTCTCAGTAAAACCTTGTCTTCACAGAATCATGTAATGTTTGAGGTTGGAAGGGACCCGCTAGAGATTATCTAGTCCAACCCCCATGCTCAAGCGTGGACACCTACAGCACAGGGCACAGGGTGGCATCCAGGCAGCTTTTGAAGATCTCAAGAGAAGAAGGCTCCATAGCCTCTTTGGACAGCCTGTTTCAGGGCTCCATCACCCTCAAGGAAAGAAGTTCTTCCTCAGTATGGAGATGGAACTGCCTGTGGTTCGGTTTATACCTATTACCCCTTGTCCTGTCCCTAGCCACCAGCAAGAAGAGTTTGACCCCCATCCTCCCTATATTCTCCCCTCAGGTATTTATGCATTATTAGTCAGATCTCTCAATCTTCTCTTCTCTAGGCTAAACAGGCCCAGCTCGCTTAGTCTTTCCTCGTAAGATAAATGAGGAAATTATCCCTTAATCATCTTTGTTGTTCTACCCTGGACCCTCTCGAGAAACTCCATGTTCCTCTTGCACTGGGGAGCCCAGAACTGCACACAATACTCCAGGTGCAGCCTCACCAGAGCTGAATAGGGGGGGAGGATCTACTCCCTTGACCTGCTGGTAACCTTCCTTCAACCATGCGTTGCTTTGCCTTACCTCCTCTGGAGAGAATCAAATAACTTTTGATGTTGACAAAGCAGCTCTTTCAACATTTGCAAAAACAAATTGGTGGCATTTCCAAATCAAATGGCTTTTTTTCCCAATTGCAATACATTTAAACTACAGGAGGGTAAAGAAATTGAAACAGAGACGGCATACTCTGTAATGATAAGAACATCAGAAAGATTCAGTGACTAAAACCTTTTGTTTGCTTGAAAATTTTGATTTACTAATACCTTCCCTGATTTGGCCTCTTCCTCTGAATTTGTAGTGGAAATTATATAAATAGATGCATGCCAAATGGTAAAATCACTTCCTGGTATGTTTGCAACAATAGCAGAAAATACAGAGCTTCCTGATTAGAAAGAAACTTAAGCATACTTCTCCGCTGCTGGAATACAAAGACTTTTGCAGGTTGTCAAAGCTGTTCAGTGTTTATCATGTTTCTTGCAGAGACAAAAATGATACAATTTCTCCCTTCTCAAACTCTTTCTTACAGGGACTTCAAAATAAATAAGTTTGAAGGAGAGGTGTACACAGTTCTAGAATATAGTTATCTGTCACTAATCCTAAACTAAACTAAAACATGTTCATCTTTGCTCTAAATAAGAGAAAGGCTTTAAATACCTTTTTTTTTCTAAGCATGGACTACAGGATCCTAAAAGATGCACAAGTATAAAAAAAAAAAAGGAAGTAAACAAAACGAAAACAAAACCCCACTATTTTCTGAATCTTGTTTGCTCTAGTTTCTTTGGTTTTTTTTTCTACATTCTAAAAACAAGATATCCCACAGTGATAATCACTCAGGCTAGGAAATTGCCAGATGTGATTAAATGAGATTTGCCAAGTTCCAGATTCTGAATTTTTTTCACTCGTGGCTTTTCCTCTTATATAATAGTAAACAAATATGGCTTTTCATTTTGTATGGCTCAGCTGTCAGTGGCATTCAGCTGACTCGGCACACTTTTTACTTTAATCTGGTGTTCATAATTTAGCCCCAATCACTCTAATCACAAGCAACATTTTGCTCTAATCACAAGCAATATTTTCCATGAGCAAAGCATCAGATTGTTCCTTGAGGCCTGGTACTTGGCCTGATACTGCCTGGCTTTGGCAGTGGCACCAGTGCCAGATACCCAGGGCACATTCCCCAAATTAAGAGGACACTGAAAACCTGGTGCTTCTTAAGACCCCTGAAGGCTTGCTGACTGGCCTGCCAGCTTTATTCTTAAGGTTGCTGGATACCTTGGCAAAGAAAAGGCCACCATAAGACCACATCTCTACACATTTTGGTGAATTAGGCCCTTCGCAAATGTGAGAGTCCCCATGCTTAGAGCTGATTGCTGACTGTAATCACATTTAGAAATGTAAAGTGAACATGTATAATCTAGAGCAGTAAATATTAATATAAATGAAGTTTACAGAGAAATTTTATAGGCCATTAGAGTATCTGTAATTACAAATTTTCCCTGAAGACTGAAGGTAAACTGAGTGCTGGAATGGCTTCAGAGAAACTGTTTAAATTCATTCTTTAGTCCAGTATTAGCTGCCAGTTCTCAGTGGAACATCGCTCCGATCATCACAACCATATCACATTTAATCTAACTGCCTAGGCAATGATATGGTATGTACAACAGGATTTTCTTCATCTGAAACTCTGGACAAGCATTCCAATTTTTTGTAGGGTTTTCAAACAAACCACTGTTTGTGTGTTTGATCTCCAATATGTTTAAACTTCTGTTCTTTATAAATGTTCATTTTCTTTTTCATGACTTCATAGCTTTGTATGTTTCTCAGTCAGCTACTATTTACTCTGGATGTTGCAACTGAAACGTCTCTGAATATTCATTTCCCTGCCAGACAATATCAAATGCCTTGACTATAATCTAGGTCTATCTGTGTGTATGTGTCTGTGTTCTAGTTCTGCCTCCCAGTGATATCAAATATACCTTCCTCTGACTCCAATTGCAGTTCATCTGATCCCTTCTTTCCTTTTCCTGGCATTATCTAGTTGCACCTCAGAGCAAGATCTGAGTTTTCATCCATTATGTAGGTTATATAGCAGGCACAGAGCTCTTGGAATCATCTCCTCACAACAGCCTTGAGGAGTCACTATCAGGAAACCTATTTAAATTGCAATTAGGGGGATTATAAAATGAAAAGATCCATTGTTCAAGCTGTATACAGTCATCTACTTAAATGGAAAGTGGTAAATGAGAGGCAGGCTGATTAATGCTCAGACTGAGATAGATCACTACTCTCTAGTTGGCTTTGACATTTCATTTGTTATGTCCCATAAGAAATGGAGCATGGCAAAAGAATCTATTTGTAAAATCATCTCAAACTATTTTTTTTCCTCCAGATCAGGACACATCACTTTGTTGATTAATAATCCAGTTTTATTTTAAAAAGGGGAGTGAAGAGCAATTCTCTGCTTAGTCACCATTTGCCAAACTCTGCAGGCTGAGAAGCTGCTTGCTAAAAAGGAGCCTGAGGCCAAAAAAACAGAGCACATCATTGTTTCCACTCAGGCCTTGATCAAATGTGGCCTGAAGAGAATTCATGAAGAGTTCAGTCCTCCTAGTGTGCCAGGAGGAAAACTGCCTGCATTTGAGGAAGATCCTGGGAAAGGACGTTCACATCTGGCAGTGATGAAAGGAAAGAGAATGTTGTTTATGGGAGACCCAGTGAACTAGGTGTATGGAGTATTCCAAGACCTGTAATGGCAATTCTGTCTATGACAGGGACTGCCAAGAGCCCTAGGGGACACCTTCACCTGACTCCACGGATGCTGTTTCCCCTCCCAGCCTTCGTCTTCCTTTGCTCTTTCATGCCACTGCCACTGGGCAAGTTAGTTTAGTTGCTCCATTGAGCTCAGCGTGCAAAGGACCAGCAGTACTTAAAACTGATGAACCTGGATGCCTTTCAAGGTGCTTTGGGGTACCTTACACTAAAATATGGAGAAGGCACTAAAGCAAGGAGGAGGATCATGGTTCCCCGGTAACCTACACCGAAAGTCTAAGGAAATCCAGGTGTCATCCTTCAGAAACCAGCACACAGGTAGGAAAGTTCAGCATGCCCTTGGCCAGCATGGAAGTCCATGTCTCAGCATGACAAGTCTAGCTCAGGCTTACTCCTGGGTCTGAAGGCTGGGAAGTGCTGGTGAGTCCCATAGCCATTGATGAGAATTTGACATGTTTTGTTCTTCACATCAGGATAAACATCTCAAGGCTTTTATCACAGTTTTTAATCAGTACTTTATCTCTCCTTACATACACATACACACACACACACACATACAAACTCTTTCACAGACCCAAATATTTCACTTGCCGTGGCAGCATCAGAAAGAAGTCAAATGGTGCAATCAGCTGAAGTGGTAACACTTGACGTAATGCAAATTTTTATATTACAAAAGACAAATGACACATCTCTAGGCCACAGCAACAAGCCAGGGAGGGGTAGATTCAAAAAATACATAGGTACTTGATGCAATTAGGGCCAGTTCACAAAATATGTTCAGCACTAATTTTATTGAAGAATATGGACTCCTTTAAGCATGTGTCTAAATCTATTCCTGCTGAATAAGTTGCATACATATATGTAAAGGCATGTAACACAGTTGAAAGCTTAGGCAGACCAAGAAGACTGGTAACAAGTGTTAATGAGTACACGGACAACTGCCTGCCTGATTTTCTTGTTCCACTCAAAGGAAAATGCTTGCCAGCTCAAATGGTGCAGGAGAAAGTCTGTAATGCCCATGTTTCAAATGGGTAGCTAAATTAGCTCTTAGTGTGTCCTCCTCTTTGTTTGAAATATGACATAAGAAAATCCAAACAATTGAACAAGAACCATTTAGGGCTTTCCTCTCTTCCTTCCTCCCATGTTGTCCTTGATAATAGATACTAGTCTCACGAGATTCTTTTCTCTGTAAGTAAATAAATAACTGGTGTGCTGGAATCAGATTCTTGGATCAGGTTCTCGGATCAGCTGTAAGCACTGATGGCACTTGCTTCTGCAGAAAGATAGAATAGATTCATTGTCCACACTGATGTATAAACACCCTCTCTCTGTGTATTATGTCGAAAGGGAAAACAAAACAAAATGGGATTTATTGTGTACGTGCAAATCTAATCTTTTCAGGCTACCAAGTTAAAATTTTTTCATCTAGATTGAATAAAAGTGATGTGACCAATACAACACCAAATCCTATCTAAACAGTCCGTCCGTTGTTCCTCACTAGTACCTTCTATTCCATTCTCTATTCTCTATTTTATGTGAGTAAGCTAGTCGTCATTAAGCCTGGGCAACATTTTTTTTGAAGATCTGCTCTGATAAATATCATATCCCATATCTATCCATCAATGCCTTGCAGCAATCTGCAGGTCTCTGTGGGCATATAAACAGAATCACAAAATCACAGAATGGTTGAGATTGGAAGGGACCTCTAGAGATCATCTAGTCTAACCCACCTGCTCAAGCAGGGAAAACTAGAGCATGTGGCACAGGGTGGCATCCTGGTGGGTTTGGAAGATCTCCAGAGAAGGGGACTCCATAACCTCTCTGGGCAGCCTGCTCCCATGCTAAAACAGTATAGGAGCCTGAGCATGAATCTTCAGAAATGCCTGGGCTGGTAACTGATTCAGGCAAACAAATAAACAAAACAAAGATTCCTTGTTGTGTTTTTCTACCTAAAATGTACATATACATTTTTTTTCTTTTTTTTTCTGCAGTAATTATTTTATGTCCTTCAGTAGTTGATCTGGACTGAAATATCACAACATTGCAAAGTATAATTGCAATATAATAATCATTATATTATTACAGTTATATAATAATGGCTGCAATGGTAGAACATAATGGATGATTGGGTGCAGTGCCAAACCCCATTCAACAGCTGTCCTTAGCTATTCCATAAAAGCATCATTCAGTTCAAGTTAGTGAGGAACATTTTGAGTGGCCTTAAGTTAATAACTTTCTTATTCCTATTTTGAGTCTGATACTGCATCAGACTCTCATAGATTAAGCAGGAGTTTTGAGAATGTAAAATAGTGGAATGAGTTCATCATAATGTATACTATCTTAATACCTGTATATTATGTTGTCCTATTCCTGTATATCATGTTGCATAACATCCTAATTTTTATAGATCTTTAAGGCCATTCAGGACCATTAGAGGAGTTAATTTAGGGTGCCCAGGTTTTCTGGCCCTGAGACGTGGACATACGAAAACATTTGCAGAGCTAAGAGTTATGACCCTCAGTAAGCTACAGTACTCCTGGAGCAGCAGTCAGGAGGGAGAGGTTTTTCACAGGTCCCATCCTTTGCAAGATGATGTTGGGCTAACCCTGATAGTGGAAACGTCGCAGTTGGGCAGGTGCACACACGGGGCTGCACAGAAAGTGCTCAGCAGCTACAGGGCCACCCAATTGCCCTGCAGACCTCTCGCACAACATGAGCAAGCAAGAGAAAAGTAATTGGTTTTGTTTGCTCAAAGGCACACCCTCCAGGAAAATACCCATTTCTGCTCCTCGTTTGTTTTAGCGAGTAACTTGCCCTTGCTGCTGGGTCACTAAGAATGGTGCTTGAGGAGAAACAGAAGGTCTCAAGCAACCATAATAGCCATTTTTAATAAAAGTAATTGCCCAAATGAGAAGCTATATCTAGTTGTGTGAAGCACTATTATTCTACAATCAAGATTTTAAAACTTGTTTTATTTTGAGCTACGAAAGTAGTTCCATCTTAAGCTGCCAACTTTAGTGGGATATAAACTGCCCTGTGTAGCCTAGGAAAAAAGGGATTTTACAAATCAAGTGTTTTGATAATGCAAAAGTGACAAATTCCCTTATGATCTTTCACTAATTTAAATTTCTTTCCCTCAGAAGGACTGCTAATAATAAACTTATGGGGAGCAGTATCTTTTGATACATACCGTATCACTATGGGAAAATACATGGTGCTGAATAATTTGAAAAGAAAACATATATCTTGAAAGTATATAAGTGAAAGTAAAACTCCTTAACAGATTAGACTTCTATGAGGTTAAGATTTATTGGTTAAGGATTCAAAAATTTCTATGTCTGATATTCTTTTAAAGATATGTAATGAAATCTACCTCAGTCTATTTGAATGGTGGACCTAATATTTATGGCATTTCCTGCTCTCAAAGATGTAAGTGAAATTTATTTTTAGTACCATGAAAAGGAAAACTATTATTTCCTTGTTATATTTCATTTTACTCCGTAATTTGTTTGAATTTCCACTGAGCTTCCCCACATTCTATGGAGAATAGATGCCTCCATCCACTTGAGAAATAAGCTTTAGAGTCCCCCTTGGAGAGGGGGAAATGAGTCACTTCTTTGAAAACAAAGTAGCAGTCGCTAGATGAACAAACAAATGTGAAATCCCATCCCAATTTCATCTTCTATGAAATTACAACTGTTTCAGTTTGTGAAACCAAGCATTTTCTCCTGCACCTGTCAAACCTGCCTGGCATTTCAATAAATTGCTCCACATGTTTTTGCTCATGTTTTAACATAGTTTGAGAAATATGGTCTTAAAAAAGGCTAAGTATGAGCAAAATATAGAATTAATCAGAGTAAAGCCTCATTTTAAACTGCCAGTCATAAACAGTCATTCATATATACAAAAGAAATAAAAGTTCTTCAGTGAAAAATGTAGTTACAGATGTAAACCAGACATATGCAAAAAGTATGGAAACAAGGGAGGCTTTCTTTCTACTGTTTACATTATATCCCTTCTGAATACTAAACTAAGGGTTAGTATTTTTCCAGGGGCATGTTCACATGCACAGAAACAAACTGCCCACCACTTCTACTCTTTATGGTCCTCATTTTTTTCCAAGACAATTGCAATCAAAATCTTTGTTTTAGAAACATAAATGAAAGCGTAAGTCACCAAAACTGACTCATCAGCTTGAGGGCTGTAGTCTCCCACATGCAAAGGTTGTTAGTTTTGGGAAGCGTATGACTGAAGCAGCTTGTTTTGAGTCTCTTATTTCACATGCTTGGCTGTGGGTTTTTCTTTTTCCTTAATTCTTGCAAAAACTAATAATTCTGAAGTCATTTCGGGTAAAAGCCACTGGAAGCTAGTACATTTTTCCTCTTAGCAAGCCAAAATTGTATGAGGGTTTGAGCTTGATCCACTTCAACTGTAACTATGACATCAGAGAAAAGTATCTACTGCTGAAAATACCCTGCAGGTAGGAGGATTTATATGATTTCAATTTGTCGTGTGAATCATCTCATTAATGCAATTTGCTGTATCAAGCAATAAGTGAAACAGAAGTAAAAGGGACCACTTTGCTAAAAGAATTGCCTTCTTTCAGAGCAAATGGAAAATAAAGAAGGGAAGTGGAAGAAGGAAATGCCTGAGACAGGAAAGTTAGCCAGGTTTTTAAATGGACTGGATAGTTTTTCTAGTAATGTGACTAAAGACCATGAAATAAGGGAAATCAGATCACAGCCTAGTGCTGCAGAGTTGGCAAGTGATTCCTTTGCTACAGGGAATGCTTTCAAAAGCAACATATGCATCTAACTCCAAGACATATGTCTTTTTCCAGCCCCTGTGACTCAATCCCCCGATGGCGTTTCAGGGAGCCTGGGCATGGGGCACTGTTGCTTTGAATTATCCTACTATGGCAAGCAGAATAATTTTTAGGTGCCATGCCTAAGTTGGAGCAAACAAATATGTTTATCTGACTCTCATATTAAGGCATAGATTCCCAAAGATGTTGGGTCTAGAAGGTTTTCTAAATCTTATACAAGTCCCTCCAAGAACTTCATAAAGCCTCAAATGCAGCAGGAGGCTGGACTCTCCAGTAACATGCAGCTCCCCTTCTAGATGTATGGGCCAATTCCCTACCCAGGCTGCCACTGATTGTAGGTCCAAGTGAGTTAGGCCTCAGAGGAAAAAGGAAGTAGAAGTATGATGAAGAGAAGAAATTTCATTTAAATTTTTAAATTTCATTTAAAAAAATATTTATGGACTGCCAGTGCACTTGAAACTGTAGAAAAAGAGAATATCATAAGGCTTTTTCATATCTAATTACAACTCTTTCAGGCTTAGTTTGTACTGAATAATTGGAAGATGGAATGAACAATTTCACATTAGCTCAGATCTTTTTTTTCCCTTTAGCATTTCGTGATTAATCTTTAAAAGGATTTATTTGGTCCAGGCAATATATCCCTGAGCAGTCACCTTTGCTTCCTCAGCACTGTATTGTACTGCACTGTGAGCACAGAATAAAAGAAGTAAAGCCCTAAAAAGCAGAAAAAGCTTTTGGATCTGAAATAAAATTTATTCCTCTATTGTCATAGAGAATATATGTATTCTGAGGGCTCAAGAAGGAATGCACATTAATGTAAACTTCTGACAGCATGAATCAAGTTCACAATCTCCTTATCAAAAACATAGATCTCCCATCTACTCTAAGAGCATCGTAACTCCTAAAATTATGCACTGGGGAGACATTGTCAAGCTGAAATGCAAGAGATAAGAGAGGAATGGCAGGGTGAGGAGAATGAATTGATATTCCAATTTCCCTTCTGAGGATTGCATTGTTTATTGTCTGTTCACTTCCAAGAGGGACTTGATGATATCAGTGGCCTTGAGCTAGGGGATGAACTTGTGTGACATGCTACATGAAGCATCAGTCCTAGAAAAAACAGAAAAAAAATAACAAAGCTTCGTGCATCGCTTTTTTATTCAGTCAGTGATGTAACACAGGATTTGTCTTTGTTGAATACGACATGGAAATTTGGGCTTGTTCAAATAAAAATAGAGATCTGACATGGTTGTTATCCTAAAAACACTCCAGTGTGCTCAGATATCACACTATGTATGGTATGGCAAGAAAGCTCACCCTTTTACCTGAGGCAAGAAGAGAAATGGCAATAGAAAAGTCATTTACATACCCAGAATCATAGAATAGTTGAGGCTGGAAGGGACCCCTTGAGATCATCTAGGCCAGCAAGGATACCTAGAGCACAGGGCACAGAGTCACTTCCAGGTGGCTTTTGAAGATCTCCAGAGGAGGATACTTCACAACCTCACTGGTCAGCCTGTTCCAAGGCTCCGTCACCCTCACAGGAAAGAAGTTCTTCCTCATATGGAGATGGAACCTTCTGTATTTCAACTTGTACTCATTGCTCCTTGTCCTGCCACTGGCCACCAGCAAGAAGAGTTTGACCCCCATCCTCCCTACATTCTCCCCTCAGATACTTATACCAATTGATCAGATCTCCTCTCCATCTTCTCTTCTCTAGGCTAAACAGACCCAGCTCAATTAACCCTTCCTCATAAGATAGATGCTCCAGTCCTTTAATAATCTTTGTCACTCTATACTGAATCCTCTCTAGAAGTTCCATACAGACATATGCACATACACATATAAGTATGTAAGTGAGTGAATTCCTCAATGACTCACTTTGGAAATTCATTGGAACAGCACTGAAGTTGCTACTCACTCTCCTTGATGAGATCCTAAAGATAAGTCTACAGCATATCCAGCAGACCTGTTCCCAGTCTTCTCATATACTTGGATTTAACTGTAGACCAATGCATGAGGATTTACAATGATATTTGCCCTCTTTTAAAAAAAGTACACACACAGAACTGTGTGGTCATTATAAAATGGAAAAAACTCTTGGCCAAGGAAGGATGGAGAAGCATGTGCGTGATATTCTGTATACACATTTAGACTACTGATAGCCAGAGATACTTCACTTAGCATCCTTTCAATGCAGGCAAGGATTTGATTGCAGTAGTCATGGGCAGGTAAGGCACCTGTGGCTTATTCTGGTTACAGGGCAGCAGGAGAATCTTTTTGACTCACTGCATAAAGATAAGGTCTGCAAAAGCCCTTTTCATCAAGACCTTAGTTGTTTGAGGCAGAATGAGGAATGATGAGCAGGAACAGGAATGAGGAACTTAATCGAAAAGTGACCGTGAAAAGGTAAGGTATGTGTGGGTCAGAAGTCCTATTTTTAAACAGGCAATGGAAATAGTGACATTGCTTGGTTCTGTGGAAATCCCACATAATTACAAAGCCGTTAAAAAGTATAGATGATGCTGGTCTAACCACATGCCCATTGGGCTTTGTTCAATAAATGAGGGAATACAATTACTTCAGCCTTAGAGTCTGTGATCCTGAAGATCAGTAAACACCTTTGTTTGAAGGCTATAAATTTAGTGGTAAACCCACAGTACTGCTGAACATAGAGTAGCTAGGCAGAGTATTAGAGTAGTAACAAATGTGTTTGTTATAGTTTTTTGAAGGGTCAAAAAAAGTAATCTTATATAAAGGGCTTGGTTAGTGATTGGTTAGTATTGTCTACGGCATTCCTAGACTAGCAGGAAATCAGGTTGAAGTCAGTGATTTCGCTATAGAAAGGGCCAAGGTGCTCATGGAACAAAGGAAATGATGAGACATAGCCAGATTTAAAACTGAACTGAAGGGACGTGGGAGCCATGACTATTATTGTATTTCCAGTTTGTTAGCATAAGAAGACCACACTACTGAGCTAAAGATTGTTTTGGTTTTGTGCACTGAAGTTGAACATGATGTAAAATACTTAAAGAGTTCTCTGAAGCTTCTTATGGTATAAAGACTAGCTAATGCCTATTGCTTCCTCTGCTCTATTTGATTGCTTGGAAATAGTTTGGACAATTACTGTTGTATCATTGCAGAGCTCAGTCACTAAAGTCAACACAGACTAGGATAACAATACCTGTGTATTTTAAACACAGAAATACATTTGTATTACTCCTCTCTCACAGGTGCCATGCAATGGAACAAAATCCTGATTACACGGGCAGCCAGAGAGTTTATTGCAATATCTAAATTCATGAAGGACCACAAGGTAAAGAAAAGTTTGAAAAACTCTACAGTTTTGTTTTAACTACACTATGAATGTGATATACCTGAGGATCTGAAGAAAAAAATAAAAATCTCAAGAATCCATAAATTTCTGTTGATTTCAGTGACCTTCCTCCAATGACAGATTACTTCTTTTTTCAGGGAACACATATAGATTATGGAGATTTTTTCAGGGAACACATATATAGATTATGGAGTAACACTTTATTTGAGGGTTAAAGCCAACATTTTCAGCACTGTGTGCTGAATTATTATCACTATAATCAGTTTTATTATCAAAATACTCCACGTAACCTTTAATTTCAAGGATTCTTGCAGGGCAATAACGGAACATGATTTTACAAGAGTTCAAACAAGAAATGAATCACAGTTTGTAATCATTAGCTGCAGATTGTGAGTTCCTAACACTGGGCTTTCTCCCAGCTACATATCTTCAACAGCAGCACAGCCATTAACTTTATTATAGGTTTTTTATATCAGAGGCTGTCCTCCTCTAACATTACTTTCCATTATCTCCTCTTCAGATGTCTTCCTCATATTGCTCTTCTTTACATCATAGCTTAGCAATTAATCAGAAAGATTTTACATAGAGGATTACCACATTGATTTTGTTCCTATAGCAGAGAGGTTTAGTCCAGCACATCGCCACCAAAAATACCTTAAATTGGCATGTCTGCTCTTATAAGGGGCACTACTCATGCTTTGCTTTAAGGAAAAATACATACCTTTTAGGAAAAATACATCCAAACTTTTGCATAAATCAGAGTTCGTCAGAGTATGATAACATTTCAAAATCACATTTGTTCTAAAACTAGAAATAAGTTATCATTAACCAAATTCCAACTTACAATTAAGTGTGCTAGAGTTTATCATTATATCATTAGATAAATGCAGAGATCAAGAAAGATACTGGAAGAACTGTGCGTTTTTTCACTAATCTTTAATTTTTAAGAATAGAAAGCAAATTTTCAAAGCAATTCATGCTATTTTTTGAAAGAGCTTTCTGCAATGCATTTACACATTTTGTTGACATTGATATTTGTTCAGCATTTGGCTTCATAAACTTTCTTACTTTCTTTTGCTACAGAAAGCATTCCTGAAAATTTTTAACTGTCCTAATAGCATGCATGTTATTAACTGAATGAATCAAGACAATATCTGGCAAATATCTAAAAAAAGAGCAGGAAGTAAAATAATAGATGTCTTTCCCACATTATCAAAAACCAACTCTCAGGCAGCCATAAAAAAATTATTCTGATGATTCAATTCTAATCAATACAACCAATGATTTTCACTGTTCACTATATTCATAAAACCTCAACCAAAATTTGAACCTGACTGCTAGGGTCTCTGTAGAAATATGGCAACCTCTTTCTTTCTCCTCTAAAGAGCTTCCAGTTTCGACAGGCAGCCAAGAGATGTCTGCTAGCATAGCTGAAGTGGTTTCCCCTGGCCAAACCCTAGACTGAAGTGGTTTCCCCTGGCCAAACCCTATACTAAAGCCAGAGTTTTGAGAAAGTCTGACCTCCTGAGTGCTCATTTAGACCTGAACATAGCTACAGGGCAAGCCTGGAAAAATGACACGTGTGAAAGCTGCAGACAGTGCAACTGAAGCTGGAAGCACCCTGGACTAGGCAGGCAAGCGTATCTTTCCCTATCAGGTTTCCATAATGTGTACTACCTAACCAGCAGGCACTTTCACTCCACATGTATCAAGAAAAGGAAATATATTTTTGTTCTCTTTTTTTTCTCTTTTAGAATGGAATGTTAGAGCAAGGGACAGGAAACAGGAATAACTTCTGTCATTGACCTAGACTTATCTAATTTCTCTGTGTCCCAACTGTGAAATGGGAATATATTTTTTTTACCTCATGAAGATATTTTGAAACTTGGTCAGTTGCTTGTAAGCTGATTGGGAAACCTATTGGTACTGTGTCTTCCATAAATATAATTTTGGAGTTGTTTGTTGTTTCCCTATTCTCATTATTTAATTGTTTTGGTTTAAAACAATTGTTGGAAATAGCATCCACTGATAATTATTTCCTGATAAGATGCTAATTAGAGAAAAACTAATCTTTTAATTTGATTTTTTAAGTTTATATTGTGCTTTTTTTTCCTGTTGCTCTAGCATCTCCATTTACATTTTTTTTGAGAAAGAGATTATTACGCTCCTTCCATTTTCTCTTCCCAAGTTTTTAGATGGATATAAGTTTTTCCCTTTCATTCGTAACTCCTTTCTCTGAGGATTCAACCACTGTCTTTCCCCCAGGCTTGTAGCCTTCATCAAGACATCTTTCATTAGCAGGTAGAGAAACATATGTTCAAAACTGCTCTTAATTTTTCCTATCCTCTGTAGATCATCTTTGTCATTTGCATCAATTAGTGGAGGAACTATAATGTTTTTTTTCAGGGAATCTCCCATATCTGTTTGCTCTCTTGGTTTCCTTGTGTGCATTGCCTCTTCCTACAGCTGAGCAAATGGCTGAGCTTAAACACTACCAAGGCTGCTGATATGAGTTATGGCCGCAGTGACATCTTTGTGTTTGAGGTCCAATTGCCTAAGAATTTAATTTCAGGCTCCATGGCATTTAGAATAGTGTTAATATGCACTTAGCAGAGGAGTTAGAAATCTCATAGCTGGCCCTTCCCCAATCAGAAGCTGTACTCAACAGTTAAGACATGTAAGAAAGTGAAACTGAAGCACTATTCAGGTTCAAGCAATATCTCAGCTGGTCTTGAAAGGAATGAGTCAGAATGGGCTCTAAAAGAGACCTTGCTCCTATTGCTATTTCATTACAGATGATATATAATGAGACCTGAGGTAGGAGCTGGGAGTAGATCTGGAAAAATCCAGTCAGATTCTGAAATTAGAAGTACCTAAGTAAATAAATAAAAGAGAGAGGCAAAAATAAATCTATTTGTCACAGGGCTTGAGCAGAAATAAAAAGCAAATATAAGGAAATATATTTCTTCGGCTTTTCCAGTATGAAAGTTAAAAGTACATCATGGTGGGATAAAATGGAGGCTATGTGTACAGAAATAAAACTTACAGTATCCGAAGTAAAAGCAAATCTCCAAGAATTTAACACAAAGTGAGATAACTTGCACCATGCATTTACCAATACGCCAGACTCGCCTAATGTCTTCCTTTGATGAGGCAAATATGGAAAATCTAATCCATATGGGCTTCAGTAATTCAGTAAGACAGCAATAACATATGGGAATTAGTTAGTTAAAATGAAAAATAAGAGTATTATTACCAAAATAGAGAAAGGAGCTATGTAAAATCATAACAACAAGAGAAAGGTTGTTAGTGGAGTCCCTCACAGCTGAGTTTGATATTAAAGCTATGCTTGTGTTTGTAAAATTAGCCAAGGTCGCCCAGGAGTTGTCCTCTACAGAAGGGGGAACAGAGTGGAGGGACTGAAATGGAATGGAGGTTTAAAAGTACAAAGAGAACTCATGGAGAAATAACAGTGGAACATGAATATAGACAGGTGCTCTGGTAACTCAGAGAGCAAATGTGCCAGCTGCCTTTTTCTGCTAGGATGCCTAGGAAGTGGAAAGTCTCTCCTAAAAAGGTCTGCAAGAACTTGGCTTGTTTAGCTATATAAATACATCCAAGAAGAAGAAGAAATGATTGATCCCTATAAACATATCAGTGGTTATACATATGAGGGAAAGGGAAGAGCTATTTGAGCTGTTTCTTAATATTGGCACAAGAACAAACGGAAATAAAACGCTCTATTATAAGTATAGGTTGCAAATGGGAGTCAGATTTCTAACTTTTCAAGCAATGTGCTTTCTCCACAAGACCAAGACAATTACAAGCAGCAGTTGGCCTGATTTGTGGAAGGGAATATAGGACATGTTTGGTGATGAGAAGAGGAGGCCAGGCTTAAAGCATTAAGAGATGCCTTCCAGTCTTAAATTTCTATCAAAGAAGAAAGAGGTTAAAGAAGGAAGAAAGGAATAGTCTTTCCTCTCTACTGTTTTCTGGGGAAGTTTTGTTTTGTTCTTTTCTCTCATTCTACGATTCTTACCCCATCGTTTCTTATTTCTTTTCCTCTTTTATTCATTCCTGCAAGCTTTTAAGGTGAAGATTTAAAGATCCTCTTATGTCTAAGATTTAAACCAAGGACTCCCACAACTTTTCTTGTTCAAATTTCACCAGTTTTGCCTCATGAGTTTTGTTCTATATTCCAGTTCAGAAGGAAAACTGGAGAAACTGGAGGACAATGGGAAGCAAAATTTTCCACACAAAACCAGTATTCGGTTCTTTCAGTTCTTACTTACATTGTTTCTCATTAGCTCTCATATTTCACTATTTAAGTTCCTTTCTTTTAATATCATTTTTCTTTTTTTTTTTTTCTTGGAATGTCATTGAGAGACAGGAGGTAAGGAAACAGTTGGTAAGCTCAGCACGTCCTTATCATGGCTGACATCTGACTGAGCTGTCAGGTCACCTTCCTTTTAGATGCATTCAAATCCTCCTGGCACCTGCTAGTCCTGCAACATTCAGGCTATATTCATGGAATCATTATGGTTGGAAAAGGCCTTCAAGATCGAGTCCGACTGTAAGCCCATCACCACCACGCCTGCTAACCCATGTCCCTAAATGCCTCATCTACAAGTTTCTTAAATACTGCCGGGGATGGTGAGTACCACTTCCCTGGGCAGCCTATTCCAATGTTTTACCACTCTTTCCATGCAGCAGTTTTTCCTGATATCTAACCTGAACCTCCCCTAGCACAACTTGAAGCCATTTCCTCTTGTCCGATTCTGATAGGACAAGATGGATAGTCTGAAAATGTGTGTAGACTTGGTTTGGGCAGGTACTTAGTGCTTACAGCTTTGGCTAATGGTGAGCAGATGTATAGCTGCTCAGCACTTCTCCTTTCAGAAGAAAGGAGACAGCAAAGAAGTCTGTACAGCAGCAAAGCTTTGCCTGACTTGCAGATCATGTCTTGGCAGGGTCCCTGTCTCCAGAAATCAACCTTAAAATTTATGTACTTTTGTGACAGTGGCTCAAGCAGCAGTCATCCCAAATAAACCTAGTATTTTTCTACGGTACAGTTAGCTTCAGATCTCATTTATTTTCTTCCAGGTAGACTCCCCATTACCCTAAAATAAAACCCAAATTCTAGTTCTTAAATAGACTTCTACATCTGCAAAAGCGGCAGAGCAGATAACAGAGTGCCCAAGCAAAATCTACCAGAACAATTATAATCTGTATGAGGTCAACTGAAAATTTCTGTATTGCTAAATTACTACAATCCTCTAATACTATACAGGTAATCATGCAGTCCTCCCATCTTCTCACTGTTTTAAGCTTTAAAAGAGGCTGATCTTCATGTTTGACGACGTTTCAGCCTTTTCAGCTTACATATAGAGAAAGCTGCTTGTCCATAGTGACCTAAAATGCCTGCCTTGAAAGAAGAGCATGGTTTCCACAAACTATGCAGCTGGAAAAACTGCATAGAAACAAAGATAGGGGTTTTATCTTCTTCTTTTGCATGTTCACTTTAGCTTGACCTAAATTGCTAATTAATGCAAATTTTCTCAGTGAAAAGGGATTATGTATATTCTTTCCCTTATCAAGTTTCATACTAGCAAATCCTGAATCCCTGCAATAAACTTTCCCAAAAAGACATTCACTGACATTATTTTTCTGCCCTTTTTTTTATTTTATTTTTGAAAAAGAAAAACTCCTTTTGGAGGCTATCCACTTATGAGTCACTTTCTGAATAAATTTGTATTTGCTCTTGGTCTACACCTGAGTGGATAATGAATTTGCAGATTACCATATCATCAGCCTCAATCTAAGTAGCACAGGCAATTAATTCATCATTCTTCTCATTTTAACCATTTCGGTTTTCATGTATTATACAACACAGTAGGCTATTTCAATTTGAAGGAGGTCATATGTTGCAAAATGTTATCCAGAAGTCACTATTAGGTAGAAGAAAGCTGGGCAAATTCCTCAAACCTAATCTCTTGAATGATCTTGCAGGAATGGTGGCTGGTTACATGCCAGGGAGACCTGCTGCCTAACTGACAGTAGTGTCTGCAGTTTTAGTGTGTACAAATATCCTATGAAATCTATATGAATCCACTTCTCCTGGTAATCCTATAAGGCTTGGAAGGGTATGGGCAGTGAGTGCTTTATGTCAGAGGAGCATGGCTTGTTTCTATTAACACAGTCTGGCAACTGAATCTTGGGAAAGCCAACATGTTGCTGGTATATAAGAAAGAGAGATTTCTCAGCCATTTTTTCCAACCCAAGTTAGAGGATTATTTTTATTGGTATACAGTTCCCAACATGCATAGACAGGAGAAACAGAGCAAATCCTTCCTGGTGAAGGCAGCTATATGCCATAAGATGATAATGTCTTTTAATCTCCTTGCTTTGCCAGATGATGACCCTTTTATGCCATGATCCAAGATTATGCAAACAACAGCTTTCATAAATTATCTTTATTGAAGTCACTTTAGATTCTCTCCTTGTGCCTATAAATGCCCATGGTCCTCTCTTCCTTACCCTTCTCCTTTTAGATTTCTGTGCCATCAATACTAAAAACAATATCTCAATATTAACATCTGATCCCGATCCCAGTTGTGAGTAACTGTTCTGCTTCTTGATTAAAAAAAAAAAGTCACTGTTTTTCCTCCAAACTGGGCAGGTTTCAAGTGGATAGAGCCCCTAGCTGTTTGTTCCAGCCCCCTTAGCACTGACTTGTAGACGTTATCTCCATAGCAATAGTTCTTATTTTTCCTTTTATTTCTATCAAGTATATTGCTTTATAATTCCATCTTTTCCTTCCTAACCTCAGAACTCTGGACATGATTAGCCCATACTCTGAATCATCTGACAAAGCAGACATCATCCCAGAGAGTCAGAGCTTTGTCATCAGAGAGAAAACCAGGCTTAAAAAAAAAAAAAGGGTTCTGAAATGCAAGTCAGTGGTTGAATGCACTTTCAGCCTAGCCAAAATCCACAGAGCTCTCTCTGCCAGTCCTTTCTGCACTCTTGACCAGGGCAACAAAGATTGCACCTTAATGAAAACAGAAGGCTCTATGGAAAATGAAAACAGTGAAGATACATCTGATTCTTTGTCCCAAACAAATCTAATCTAGTGGAAAAATAACATTCCCTAAAAACTGTAGTGTTCTAATCCAGATTGATGTAGATTTTTAGAATCAGGCTGGAAATCATCTCTGCTAGAAATGTGAGCTTTTTCAAAAGACAAACACAGGAAATAATAAATGGGTTCCCATCCTTTGCCTCATTATAGCACATGACCTAGGGAAAGCTGCAGCACAGAGTACCAGCGCAGTGAATCTGCTTCTCTGGGTTTCAGTCACCTATCAGGAAAACAGAGACAACAGTAGTTCATCCCTAAATTCATAACTATTAAGATCCTCTGGGCAAAATCTCCCTCTTTATGATTGATACAGGATGTATACAGTTGGTTGCTTGTGGTGGTTATGACATTCTGGTGTTGCTGTGATGAAAATAGTCCAAGAGATCACAAATAAAATCCCAGATAAGATTTGAATCAAGAAACCTAGTAACTATGCTTCTCTAGATGCAAGATTTTGGTGGTTGTTCAAACAGAGTTTCCAGAGCATTAGTAGGGACTGTCATATCCATCCTTCCCTATCTTCAAAGAATGCAGCACATCATCAGTCCAATATATGCAAGATACAATTCTGGAAGCTAGTTACACATTTAGAACGTGAAGCTTTTCTTGTTTGTACACATTGCAGGCACCAGTGTAGGAGCAATGTGGTTAACATTTGGATACAGAGGACTTTCTAGTAAGAAGATAATGGAGGGAGCGAAAATATCAATGAACACATTTATCTATTGACAAAATGCATAGAGAGGGAATTTCCTACCTTTGTGTCTCTAAATTGATTTCACTGATCTCATCTATCTTCATGAAAATAGCAAAAGGGAGCACCTAATAAAAGAAAAATCCCTAGAAACTAGAAAAAATGGCTATTTCTCCTGATCCACTGTACAAGACTCTTTTACTATGGTAGTTCATTCAAGTACAACTACATTTGATAGCTTTTTCCAAAGAGATATTCACTGATAATCAGAATAGCTTTAACAAAAACCATTTTCTCCTGCTTTTGGAACAAAATTATGTGGAGCCTTCCTGCAACAACTTATCTTAGCACTAAATGAGATAGAAATCCACTGCCAATAATCAACCTCATACAGGAATTGCAAGTCATTTTATTTCCTCTTTAATAAGAAGTTTGTCTTTAAACCTTTGAGCAGTTTTAAAAAAACAGATAAATCTTTCTGGTGAACAGTGTATCAAGCCTACATGTACTAAAAGTAATACACTTGAATTAGATCTTGCCGGGACCAGAACTCCGAGTTTATGGTCCATGACTGAGTACTGTCTAGGCTTCCATTTCTACCTGATGCTTCCATCAGCCCCCTCCAAAACAACAACAAATGTCAGCAAAGACAACATTTTTTCCTCTCTGAGTCAGTTAGCTTGTGGGTTTTTTTTTTTTTTTGATCTGCTCTTAAATTTGGCATTTTATGCCCAGAAGCATTTTCCTCTGCATCTTATATACCAGCATCTTCCATTGGCTTCACTTCCTTTACCTGAAGGGTTAAGCAGAATGTCCATATTCTTGGCATAACACAGAGAGAGAATGAATGAGATGAATGAATGAATGAATGAGTGAATGAGTGAATGGAGCAGCTTATCTGCTCCTACTTCAGTCTGCTTAAAGAGAGGACTGTCATTTTAATCTTAGAGGAAATCCTTTCCATAAGGGAGTCCTTGCTACCGGTCTCTCTCAGATGCTCTGGTACTCAGGTGTATTCAGAATATCTGTCTTGCTGTCACATGGAAATGACTTTGTTGCTCAAGTTCAGTGGAGTGTGTTCAGCATGATTGCTTCTAAACAGTCAGAGAACAAACTCAGCTAATGTATTGAGGCAGTGTTTCATGCACAATTTTTATGAAAATCAGCAGTCAAATACAACACATAGTATTTTTTTTCAAATTCTGTCATTTCTGTCTAAAATAAAGAACATAAAAAACAAAATAAGGTGGACCTTATTCTTACTCTTTCCTCCTGCATTAACTGTGATTACAGGCAAATTACAAGCTATGAAGCATTTTGCAGATCTCACAAATGCCTCTCTGTGCTCTGTTTTTTTTCTGCCAGATGATGAATGCAGGTGGGTAACGCTGTACTCCAGACAAGCAAGGGAAAGGTGTGGAGCCAGTCATGCCCCTGGGTGGATGTGGAGCAGGGAGTGAGAGAGCAGGGCAAGCTGCAACGAACCCACACTTTGCTTTGGAGTGTGTTCCCGGCCCAAATAGCCGGCTGTGTTGCGTCAAGCCCTGCGGTCAGCTGTGACTGAAATGCACATTCCCCAGCAAAAGGTGATTACATAATGCTGTGCAGTCCCTCTGCCTCGTTCCCCTCCCTGCTCCCCTTCCCAGGCATGTTCATGCCCTTGGGGTTTGCCAGAGCTGCCGGCACAGGAGGCTCTTTATGGAAGACTTTTATTAAAGCACCTTCCTTCCTCAATGGCTTTACTCTCTGCTGTGGAACATTAGCAAAAAAAAAAAAAAAAAAGTAATTAGAAAGAAATAATTGAAATAAAACCTTACCCGTTTTTTAAAAAACTGAAAGGCTGAGCACTTCTTGACTGGAAATCCATTCATGTCTTTGTTGACCATTTTCCACAGTGAAGAGTGCACAGTAATAGATCCAGTGTGGCACTTGCTTAGTGCATCCGTTTTCCTCTGTATCCCTCCAGTTAATGAAGACAGAGCAGGACGGGAGTCTCACAGCACGGCTCCGGCAGCTCTCCTTTACACACTCATTCTGCACCAGCTACTGCAGCAGCAGCAGCAGCGAGAGACAGCTTTTCCCAGCTCTCACTTGCAGCAGGCTATTATCTTCTCAAAAAACATCCTCTAAATGCACACACTCCTAAAAATCCCGGTGACAGCTTGCAAATCACAGGCAGCAGCTCTCAGACTAACCAGGTCTTGCATACAGCCCAATCCTTCCCTATGCTGGGTGCTGCTGGTACCTCACGCTTTGCATGCAGTGAGGCTAGTGAGCTCAGTTTGCTGTTCTTCTTCTTCAGGTGATGTGATTCACTGCTGGTTTCAGATGAGAGCTGGCTTTGATGCTGCAAATGCTGGTGGGAGCTGCAGTTCAGCAACAGCACAGAGAGAAAGAGATGCACAGGGAGAGCAGCAGAGCACAAATGTGTGTACAAAGGATAGGAGGAAGGCTCAGGGAGAGAAGTGCTGAAAGGCAGTATGTTTCCCTTGGGAGGGTGACAGCAATAGCTCACATTTTATGTTTGGACAGTCTGTGTAAAAGTAAGAGAGACTCAGGTCGGTTAAAATTTTTATTTTCTTTATGCTATTCTAATTGCAGTGATTCAGAAAAAAAAAAATATGTTATTCAGTGTAAGTTTGGGGTTATGTGGCAGGCTATGCTGTGAATAGACAAGCCCTGGAGCTTCACTGTGGAGTTCAGTAAGTTTCAAGAAAACCAGTGGTTAACATACAGTGCATTTGCCCTATGTAAAGCAGCTAAATGTAAAGCAAAGAGACAGAGGTGGATTTATTCAGGTATTTTCCCCTTATTTTCTGTATAGCTTTTAAAACTGAAGAACTATCTGATAACAGAGAATTCAGGTTGAAAAGGATCTTGACAGGACAAATTGTCTAAACTTTTTTTTTAATTCTGTTCAGGCACTTTTTCACATATCCCAGTAAATCTAATAGTAGTTGCTTATGCCCAAAGGTAAATTCTCCAGGAAGATCTTCACCCTTTCATCACTTCCTTTCATTCTACATCTCATGTTAATGAATCTCAGTTTAAAAAAGGACCTTATTTCTAAGATTAAACTGGCTTTCAGTTCTAGTCATTGCTCCCTGTACAGTCTTTCTCCATGAGATTGGTCAGCCCAGAGAATAAAATACCTTTGAAAAAGCTGATTTATTGTTAATCACTTACTTAGATGTGTGATGATACAGATATCTGTACCATTTCTTTGTATGGTAAACAGTCTAAGCCTTTTACCTTCTTTAGTGAAAAGCATTTTATCTAGAACCTGAAAGTGTTCTAATATTCTTTGTTATCCTTTTCATCGTTTTTTCAAGATTCTTAAAAAATAAAAATACCTAAGTTTTACATTCCACTCTAGTAATGGCTTCTGCACTCGTGGGTGCTCAGGTGAAACTCTGAACTTACACCTGCTGATGTGATTATGAGAAACTTGCTGGTCCCTTCTTGCTGGGACCCCGTGTACAGGTGTTTACAGGCAATAGCCTTGCTATGGACTCACTAACATGAACTCCTATTATCCCCTTTTTACACCTCTAGTCCTAATGTTCTGTAAACATTTGGTTTGGGATGGATTCATATTAGTGAAAATTGGAATTTCTTGAGGAAAGGATTTTTTTCATAGGTGTTGTGTCATTCAGTAAAAAATCTTTCTCCCTCCCTTTTTCTCTTTCCCTCCCTCTTTCTCTTCCCCTTCCCTTTATCTCGTCTCCCTTCTTCTCTCCTTCTCTCTCTTCTTCCTTTATTCAATGATAGTAAGTGCAGCTGTTTCAATGACACATTTATAGAGGAACAGTCCTCAGAGCCAGAACAAAATCCTGGTGAAAACTGTGGGGGAAATACACAGCTCCATCACGAGCCACAGTTCTGAATGCTCGCTTGGGGAACTCCAAGCTCAAGGTCTAAGTCACACAAAAGGCATAACTTTGAGTTTCCAAGTTTTAAAGGACTGTCTGGAGCACTGGGCCGAAGAGCCAATATCTTGTCAGAATTCTTCCACTTTGTACAACTAATAAATTTTCATTGGACCAAGGAGACAGGGAAGTGTGGAATTTTCCACTGCCTCTCTGTCTGAAGCTAATGGATTTCACCAAAGGATAATTCAGGCCAGGCTCTAATAACTGACCAGCAATTCAAAGTGCCCAGCTAAAGGCAGGTTGAGAGGATTTTCAGAAAATCTGAATTTCTCCACATGTCTCAAGTCAGACCTCTCTCTATCATCCTCTGTACCACCTGGAATATGAGCCACATGGAAAAAAAACTCATATTAATTCTTTTCTGTGCTCTAGATCTGTCAGGTCGGTATTTTATTTCTTATAGATGGGAAAATAAGTAACGATGAGTGTCCAGGTTTTACTGGTGGCATCTCACAGCGCTCTATTCTAAATACCGCACGCTTTGTCGTCTGATCTGATATGCAAGGAAACTATTGTTCAGAAATGGCTTTCATTCAAGCTAACTAGGCAGCTTGCCGTGCACGTACATTTATTTTTGAGAACTTTGATCTATTCAGCCACAGCTTTGATCCGTCTCGCAGACTCAGATATTTCTCCTGAGGGCTCAGCACTATCTTCGCTTTCACAAAAGCATTTGTGCTGCCTCTGCCTCCTCCATAAGACTCGAGGCAGCCAGTTGAAACCCTTTTCTCCTTCTGGCCTTTTAAATCTGGCATCCTGCATACTCATGGTGGTGGCAACGGCCTCCATGGAAATATTTCATCAGTGCTCCTGCCAGTCCTTGGCCTCCAAAGCCTGATCAGAGGCATGCCTCACAGTTCTTTTTGGTATTTTTTTTCCATTTGGGTGCTGGCCTATTTTTAGCTGGACAAACTATGCAGTTAAGCTAAGCATATTTCCATTAGGAAAACAACTATTTTCAAAGCAACCTCATAGCTCTAAAATAATGTAAAGTTGTTTTTGAGACAGGTGCCTTACTGTGAGGGGAATGTGCTAGGATGCTATCACTTGGAGTGTTCCTGCCTCCGACATAACCATATTTTGTTAAGAGACCTTCTCAGTTGATGTGTTTTGGCTCTGTGATCTCTAAGGATTTTAGTTACTAACTTTTTCTACCATGGATATCAGAAGTGTGACTCAGTGCTTTCAATGTTTACATTTATCACAGGAGAGTGAAAGTTTCAGAAAGGAGCAGAAGCGATTCCACACACGTCTGTTTTTATACCATTAGACAAAGATTTAGCACCTGAAAGATTTTCCTGAGAAAAAGTATTCCACTTTATTATGGTGCCAAAGCATAGGTTCATAATTAAATCTGAAACAAGCATAAAACTCTATGTATGCTGCATTTAACCACAATCACAAGGCATTAAAAACTGAGTAGGAAAATAAAAAAATAGCCTAATAAGACAGCCCCTGAGCAGTGCTTTACTGTGACTGTCATGAAACACCAAAGGCTTTTGTTAGCTTGGTGCCATGCCAGATGCACTAGGCACTTTAAACAAGTCCTACAGGTGCTTCATGCTTTACCAGCCTGTAGCAGTTTCTGTTAAACTGTCACCCAAGGATAAACACTCACTCA
>JAUBOD010000363.1:2898991-2911345 GCA_032353885.1 Nothura maculosa | reverse complement strand
GTCCTACAGGTGCTTCATGCTTTACCAGCCTGTAGCAGTTTCTGTTAAACTGTCACCCAAGGATAAACACTCACTCAGTGATAAAATAAGGGTTTTCATTATTTATTTATTTGTTTGTTTTTATTAAAGCAGTCAGAAAGAAATGCACGTATATGCTAGCTATAAATTCGGAAAGCTGAAACGCACAAAATATTTCTTGAATCTTCTGCAAGATTCAAGTCCCATAGGAAGACTCATAGGAAGATAGTATGGTGTCTCTTTCATCTCCATTTTTTTTTAGCAAGTCATATGAAATAACATTAGTAGAGCATGCAATGAGGCCTAAGTTTGGATCAGAACTGTCATTCTGCTTGGTGTTTCATAAATATGGGACCACAATAATTGTTCTTGCCTTTAAATGCTTATTGGCACAATGAAACAAAAAACAGGTGATAAATCACAATATTGTAAAACAGGAAAAAAAATAGCTTCTGCTGATTAGTTTGATCAGCTAGAGTCTTAAGAGACTAGTCTTTTTCTTCACCTGCCTAAAAGCAGCTTTCTACCTACAGCTATGTTGCAGATAGTTTCAAGCATCTTGTTTTATGAGTTCTTACAGAACTTCTTAGAGACAAAAAAAATTCCTTTCTCTCTTCCTTCATGGACAATTAAAGGTGTATAACTTCTGGAAACTACAGATCTGTTATTTCGTCTCATATTCAACAACTAGAAGGGACATAGTTTTTTTCATGGAATACCACTGGAATAGTTCAAAGAACTAAAATCAGATAGAGAAGAATTATAATTTGACTGTTTCCAGCCTTAAATTTTCTCCATGAAAATCAAGTCTTTCTGATGCTTTTATCTCAGCTTTGCCTTAGGCCAGCTCATCACACTTTCCTATGCTACTAGTTGCTCCTCTAGCTGCCAGCATCCATCTTGAAAAAATATTGTCTGGATACCACTCTTAAGACACTTCTTGTAATTTTTTCTCTTTATAACACTCAAATGCAGTATTTCCTGCTGAGCTCCTATTTGTATTTACTCTTGTACTCCTCTGTTACTCCCTTTCCTGATTACATGGACTGCAGGAGGTCCTTGTTGACACTTCATCCTTGCTTGTTCCTTGCTCTCTGGTTGACTGAAAGGAACGGGGAAGTGAGTGATACAGTAACAGCTCCAATGGCAATCATCATGTGCGCATACCAGAAATTAAGGCTCACAATACAATGCTCAGCAATAAGCCACTTACATGAATAAAGTTATTATTGCAAATGAAGCATGTTTAACCCTTTGGGCATGGACTCAGATGCAGTACTGTGCACTTAGCTGCAATTTCCCATTCTTCTGAGATTCTCTGGGGGCTCTTCACACTGCTGTCAGTGATTAACAATTGCCATACTTTGTTTTATATAGGGAAAAAACTTAGACATAATGGCAACCTAAGAGAGGTATGATACTTTCCCAAAGCAACATAATAACCTCAGTATTTTAGAAAGGCGGAAGAAAAATAGAAGGGAGAATTTCCTCAGTTGTGAGAGATAGAAAAGGAAGAGCCTTAGGAAGAGTAGTACCAGTGCCAGAGAGTGGGACACGGAGGGGCACCATCACAGCACTCCTGGCCTTGCCCTGGCCTCATCTGACCAGCTGCTCTGCCTCTTGGCAGACTCAGATAGGCTGAATAGAAAAGGAAATCCAACAGTTTTCCACCAGTTAAAAGGTCTTATAAATAGCTTGCAACAGATTCCATTCATACACAATATCAGAAGCAATTTGAAGATTTGATAGCCTGAAATCCATACAGCCCTAGAAGCAATTTTTCCATATTTTACAGGTGAGTTGAAATCTCCTTCTGTACAGTAATATGTGGTTCTGGTTTATAGACTAAAGTGAACTGGAGACATAAAACCTATTTCACAAGAGAGGAAAAAAAATCCATCTATATCCTATAGGCCACAAAACAATCACCAGAAAATAATGAGCTTTGCCTGATGCTGACCTGAGCAGAATTCAAATGGTGAAAATTTCTGTGACCAGGATCCATCAGTTTAGCTAAAGTACTCAAGTGTGTAACCAATTTTTAATTTTTACATACTTGACTTTTGCTGTTTGATTATTTCAGGCATCTCATTTCCTGGAGTATTACTTAGAGGAGAGAGGAAAATAAAATGAAGTGTGAAACTATCAAATAGAATAAAACTGACATTCATACAGGAGGGAGAAAGGAGATCTACTTTTTAAAGCCAGCAGAATTACACTGGAAGTGACAGAGAGGTTTTGTTTATGCCAGGTCTCTGTTTGTCCCAGAAAAGTCCAGTCCAGAAAAAAAATAGGACAGAGGAAGGTCATCGTTATTACCACAGGCAGTTAATTAGTTTTCCTGACTGCATTTCAGGCGATCTGTGAGTTTGTTAAAGAGGAGAGGGAAAGAAGTAGTAGAGGGAACAAAAAAAAAGAATTTTATGGAAACCTTATCAAGCCAGTCCTTTGTCATTCCCTAAGTCTATTCACCTAGCGTGAGCCACATACATGGGTACAGAGCCTGAAGGAAACTGCTGGCCTCAGTGAGGGGTTCCGAGCTACCATCCAAGCACTGTTAGATGCACAAGTACAGCCCAATGGATAGAGGCTGATGAACAGAGGGAGGACCATGGGAAACTGAGGCACTAGTAGCATATATTTGCATATGATGAATGGAAAAGTATTTATATTGAAATAATGTCTTACCATGACTATATTTCACTAGCAATTACTTTTCATTTACAGCTACTTTTCATCTAGCCACTGACATTGGGCCACATCATAACATTTATAGAGGGATTTTTTTTATGCACGGTTCATCAATGCAAATGATTACTGATGAGACAGATTAGGAGTAAAGATCTAAAGACAGAGCCAAACAGAATCAATAATGTTTTATTGGGTTGTAACGGCTGCCCTGTGTCTTTCAATGTACAAGACTGAATTTATTCATAATATCTAATTATCCACAGAATAGTTGCCCACATTTTTAGTCCCACCATTGACACCTCCAGCAAGAAAATATTAGTGGGTTTAGATTGCACAGAATAGAACACAAAACAAAACAAAACAAAACAAGCTCTGTGGAAAATTATCATTTCCATAGACTTGTTAGTTTAAGTTTTCTACCACAGATTTTTTTAATGTGTGTATTTTATCAGGGGAAAAAAAGTATAATATATACTTGACTAGGCTATTTGCCATTGCTGCCAAGGTCAGCTTTAAGGGGAAATGTATACAGGTCCTGTGTGGAAAAGCTTTTGGTTTTACTCAGCAGGCTCAGCATGCTCTCTGGAGTGCTCATGCTGTGGAAATCTGCTCATTCTGACTAGCAGGTTGAGAAACAAATTATGGCAAACATCCCCCTAGGCCACAGAATCTACTGATTTTTAAAGCAGTGAGATTTGAGCTTTCATGGCCTGTCAGTATTTGGGGCTTTTTTGTATCTGCAGAATGTCTACCATCATCACCAGGAGTGCTTGCTGCTGTTCTAGTCGCCTTATTCACTCATACCACAGAGCCAGTAAGTATGAACTCTATGGTATTGCCTTGGTGAAGCTCCATGTCTAGTAGCCTCAGATTTCACTGCCCCTTCTACCTTCACAGCTGACCCTCAGAGAGTACCTGTTGGCATCTTCTGTAATCTTCATGGGCAATCCTGGGCCTCTGAATTCCTGTATAAGAAGTACTCTCGGCCTATGCAAAACCTAGAAGTGAAAAGCTCTCAGTCCCAGTCTGGTGGATATAATGTACCATAATAGTTTATACTCTAGATAATTTTCCCTTTACTTAAGTTTAAGTTAAAAAGCAATTAACTAGTACAGAAGTTTTTCCTAATACTCCTCACCTTTCCCATCAAGAAAATAAATGCATTTATTTGTCAGTCTATGGTTCTTTTATTTAAGTCTTCTGAAGCAGTCTTTCTATGTGGTTCTACATAGAACACCTAAAACATACCCAACAGATACAAAGCTAGTAACAAGCTGTCCACCTAATATGAGCTTGCTTATAATTTTTGGCACAGTTTTGGGAGAAAGACTCTGGTGGGATCAACACTAGCTTAGAAATATTCCTAAGAAAGATGATTCATCAAAAATACCGAATGAATCACTCTTATTCATTTACTTCAGGTTGCTATGGTGGGAATGGGGATGTAGTGAGGGAATAGTTCATTAATATTTTCTCATATCTTCTAAAAATTGCAACAACTCCAAAGAGGTTCAATTGTTGAGGATAAAGAGCAGGGAAGACAGAGCCAAAATCAATCCAGACTCCATCACTTCTCACCCAAACTTGGAGCTTTACTGACTTCTCTTGAAGTGGGCCTGAAAGTATGAGTTGCCTGTGTAGAAGTATTTCCAGGTGATATTTCTCCAAGACACAGGCTAAGCAACACTCTGGCACACTTGTGTAGTACCAATCACTATCTAGCCCTGGAAAAGGGCAAGCTGAGTATTAACACTGGCTGTTTTTAGTATTTCTCAAAATATGCTTTTTTTCTACTAGGAAGAGCTGGGTTACCAACAATGGAGTCAGCATATTCTCATGGAAAAAGGGGCATAAGCTGGTGGTCCAGAAGACCATGTTTGTGGTTGCTAAAAGCAGAAAGAGACTTGGATCAGAAAATATATATATGCAGAAAATTTGAATTTGTTCAGGTAACATTACAACTGAAATATCTGACTATTTGTACAGCAAACTCAACTAGAGTGAATCTTCATTTACAGCAAAGCAAAATTAAAGTCACTAATTGTTTCATATGTGTGGTGTGGGAATTGCAGTTTCATTTTTAATGAAACTTTAATTATACTATGATTGTTCTGGCAGAAGAATGGCTCCATTTTCAGAGGCTTCTGCTGCATTTTCATACAGTGTCTATGTTCACAGCAGTTTTCCTTTTTGTATTCATTGACTAGCACAACACAACCTAATCTCTATAGACTTTCTCAGAATTGTGATTCATATTGCCTGATTCTTGAAATCCAGAGAAACTCATTAGAAATGCCCTTCTTTAGATGGAAGAGTAAACAGAAACACAGTATTTTGGATGATGAGTCCTGGCTGTTCCGTGCAAAATCCCAGAAGAAATATCAGTTCATGTCTTTTTTCACTTTGCTCTTTTGACTTTGAGAGCTTTTCCTCTGACAATATGCCACCACCATTCCTTTGCAGAAGGTCACTTCCTACAAGAGCTTATCCAGAAATTGCCTACAAAGTGTGGACTTGCCTGTCCTGAACTTCTGAAGTGACTAATAGAATTGAAGAGACCTTCATGAAGTTACGTCTGAAGAAATTAAATGCATAGATCAAATTCTTTGTGACTCTCTTCTTCCTGTGTTGTGATTTACATCCATCCACAAGGATCACAGCCGTGCATTTATTAGATACCAGTTTAGGACTCTCAACCATTTCTATCCAGGATCTCCTTTTCTCGGTGTTCTATATCCAGTGTCTACACTGCAGCTTGAGAATTTTACAGGATAGTATATAATACTAATAGTCAGATTTCTTTCAGCTGTGTGTCCTAGGCCAACTTTTTCAATGTCTGGTCCTATCACAAAAGAAATACTGTAGCTCTCAAGTGAAGAGAAGAGGCAGCAACTCTATAATTGTAGTTCTAAAGAAACCATATGTTACCTAAACTCAGCATGATGAAGGAAGAGGTATTTGTGATTAATACGAACAAATTCATTTGGGCATGAAATGACAGCATCCCTCCCTAAGCAGGGAGCCCTGCATCTGAGGCCATATATACCAGGATTGAACTGTGAAGCGAATATTCACTGTACTGGAGTGAGAAATATTTGGTTTCCTCAAGAATAACACTTTGCAGCCTGAACATGTGAGGAAAATGTGTCAGGCCAACTTCTTCCCATTGCTTTGTGAAAATGAAACAGATTTCCAAGACATCAGGAAATTAACAGCTCAAATGAAGATAATTTTAGTCTTTTCCTGCAAGATAATTTTAGTCTTTTCCTATTAACCACTTCCACAATAGGGCATGCATTTTTCTTAGTAACCATGGTAGGCATCAGCAGTAATATGCTTTGGCATTTAGCTAGCATTACTAATCAATTTTTGTGTGTGACACACCTCCAGATAGAAAAATTATCATATTAACACAAAGAAGTGAAACCATTTAAACCTGAATAATATGGAATCTTTTCCTCTTTTTGCATTTTCTGAACACTAGGCTAGGTAGCCTGGTAAAAGACATATTTTTTGCTTGTGTTATAAATGTTCAGCGTGGTATTTCCAATATTCACTTCTTCAGTATATCTGAGCACAGCACCGGAAAAGATTGGTCACTGTTTTACAGATCTCTTTTTTTTCCAATTACAGAAATCAGTTCCTTTTAAATCTATTCATTCCTATATTGGATATGCAGTCTGAACATCTAAATGTTAAGGTGTTTTTGGCAAACAAAAAAAAATCTGTCTCAAAATTTCTTCTCTTGTATTTAGGTTTTCCACATTTTTTCAGTGATCTTATATTATTCTCCTTGAAATTCCAATAATTCTGTATCCACAGAGGCTGAAGTTATGGTAAATACATCTGCATCTCTCAGTATTTCATGGAATTCTAGGTAGACTAAAAACACGTTTGATCAGTTCTAATAAATGCTTTTGTTCAGATAATATCAAAAATATCCATTAAAAATTAACATTAATGCTGATGCACATCTCTTAAGTGATTATGGAAAATTTCATTCTTGATCAAACATACAGAGATATCTGATAATGCTGGAAAACTGTAAGTAGAAAATTTGATTACAATCTATCATGAAGCAAATTAATACATGGAAAATCTTTCACTCAAATAATGGCTTTGGTAAAAAGAATTCTGATAATGCTGGAATGTCATAAGCTAGGCACAACCATGAAAGCTGTGAAAGGAAAGTAAAACTAATTAAATCATTTCCAGAAAAGCCTTTTTCATTATAAAATTCCATATGTCAAAACTGGAACCGTTTACAGAGAAGGTTATAGTAAGTCTCAGGTAGTTTAAATTTCAAATTGTCAATTGTCTTTTAAAATACTCTCGTTTTCTGCACTTTTTTGTTTTCTTTTTTGTTTTTATCAGCAATTTTCATTAGATTATCATGGAAAAAATATTTGAGAAATGAAAATGTAATGATTAAATTAATCTTAATTTATACTAGCAAGATATCACACACAATTTTCATTTTTTTCTCTGTCTTATTTTGGCCTTGAAGTCTCAAAAATGCCTACAGATCAAAAACTGTTTTCCTTTCAGCTCTTATAAAAGATGTCAGCATTTGATTTTCTTGGCATATTTTTTTTTTCTTATTTAATTGCTGTCCTAAGACAATATCAACATTGTGAAATCTTTAAAAAAATCCAGATTCCTTATTTTGTGGTATGTTCTTCAGTATGCTTTTTCAGACAGAAGTAAGTTTCAAATTTTTAATATTTTGCATTTTTTTCCTAGTGATTTTTTTAGGTTGTATAAACAGCTATTTCATGTTGTCTTTCTCTGTTATGCAGGGATAGCCAGTTGATCCAACAGTCTGTATTTCAAATGCAAAATCTTTGATTCTCTGTTCTATGCTTGCTTTGCTGGATTTCTGATTCTTTTTAATATGTAGTTGCTCCAGTGATAAATAAATTAGCTTGAAACCACAACTAATTGGCCAGACCTCCTGCATGAAAACTTTTAAAAACTTTTGACCCGTGTCCTTCCATATGTCAAGAGTTATGTTGAAGTTTGCAACATATTTAGCGGGTCAACATGAGGATCAAAGACAGTGAATATATGTCTACCATATTATTAACAAAGTAAGACTCTTGTGCATGTTCAACAGGACAGTTGAGAATGATGCCTCAATAGAGTGCTCAGTGTAAACGTGTAAACGCTCTTGACTTCTAACAAAGAAAGGAACACTGGCTCAACTTTCGCCCTGCAAAGAAGCAGGAAGGATTGCTGGTGCTGCCTTGTCAATCATTGATAGGTCCTGCCAGTGGCTGCACTTATGAAGCAGAATTGATCTAAATTTATGATTGTGCTCTTCATCTCTATCATCCATAGCAGAAAATCTCACATTTAGTTAGAACATATTCAAATCTTGTTCAATTTTCCTGCAGAGTCAGAGCAGGCTTGAGTTGGAGCTCTACATAATTTAGGCTAAAACTCTCCCACTCACTAAATCATCCTCCAGAGCCTTCCCACAAGTCATTTCAGAAGTAGAGAAATGCTCTCTCGATGTTATAACCAGTGAAATGAGCAACTGATGATGTCCATCCCTTCCAAGTGCTGTTGTACAAGTACAAAAGGGGGAGGTCAAGGGACCATGTGCAAGTGTGAAGACGTTCACTTCCAAGAAATGTTAATTTAAGGGCTCAGAATTTGCCTGCCAGCATTCATGAACAATCTAAACCCATTAGGCTCTAATCATGCTTCATTTTTCTGAGAAATAAGTCAGTAAGTCAGGAATAACTCAGTTAAAATCAATAAATTAAGTATAGCATATGTGCAAAGGAAATCATATACTCACCTAGTCTGTTATTAGAATAACAATCATCTAGTTCATTTTCTGGGACATTTTCATGATAGACAGTGCAGGAGTTCAACTGTCCTAAACACCTCATAGGTTTCACTGTATTCTCAGCTGAATTTTTCTGAAAAGGAACTGTTTTATCTAAACAAAAACAAAAACAAACCAAACCCCCTGAAACTTGCAATATATTGCTTTTTGAAAAGAAGAAACACAGCATCTTCTGTGAGCTTACAAACACATAGCTTGCAGCCAGAAATGTCCTAAAACATTCTGCACCTCCATAACTTCTGCTTTTAATATTGCCTGCCTCACGAGCAAGAAAATCAGAAAGAAAACAAAACAAAACAAAAAACACCTTTATAATTAGCAGCATGAAACTGAGTTCAAGGAATATGTGCCTCTACAATGAAAGAAGTTACACAGTAATTTGGGAGCTTTCACAGCAGCTCCCATTTGCACATTAACAACTAAATTTAAAGGTAGAAATCTTCAGCTTTGGGTTTCTGTAAGTAAGGCAAAGTTCCACCTCCAGGCAGCCGATCTGCTAGCAAGCAAAATGGATTTTGCACCTTTACACTCAGGCTACCCTCAGGACACCTTCAATCCTGAATTTTGTTTTGCATGGGTTTGTATAGGTCTATATAGGTCTGTCAACTATGTATCCTCAGTGTTGCCTCCTAAGCTGAAATGTGAGGTCGGGGGATAAGGAAGGTGGGATTTTTTCAGTATAATACTAGACGATTACGTAGAACACAAGATGCTCAATTATTAATGGTAAAACTATCTCTACAGCACTAAAATTGAAGTTAAAGAGGACCCGAATAGCCTCATCATGAAACTGGAGTTTTCCAACTATTAAAGATAAAGACATCAGGGCAAGAAGAAGCCAAAAGGATCACAAAAAGAATTGTAGAACATATCAACAACTCTCATGCTTCATTCAGAACGGGCATTTTGTGTTGTGCTATGTTGTGTTTAAGACTAATAGAATAAAATATTTGTACTTGACTGAGGAAAATATGCAAAAATTGTCTGCTTGCTGTTGCTATAGGTGGAAATTCCTTTTAGTGATGACTAATACTGAACGATAAATCTCTGCGAGCTCAGGAAAGACTTCTTCTTTTAAGAGTATTCTTCTGATATTACAACAATATGACTTGGGACTTATTATACACTGCTGTTTCTTTTAATCTAGTGTACTTAGTTTCAGTGTCAATTTTAGACACTCCTTCTGGAACTACATGAAAAAAAACAAGTTCATTTCCCAGCTTCATGGAAATTCAATGTGAGCAATTATGAGCTGAACCCTGAGAAGGTCACATTTATAAGTAAGAGCAAACAGAAGGGCTTAGCGAGAGTGACTACTCAGTGGAAACAGCACAGACAAGACAAAATGCAGATATGCTCAGCTGGTTGCTGCCTTTGCAGCGCTAGCTGAATTGATGCACCGTGACCTCCAGGATCCCCTCCACATCCAGCTCCCCAGCAAGCAGTGCACTATGAACCAGGAGCCAGGGATATGCAGGAGCAGAGGATTTCAAACCTTAGTGGCAAAAAATTCCTACCCCATCTCAAGTTTCTCCTTCTCAGTCTTTTGTAGTTTAGGGCTTTTGAAGATTTGTGGATGAGAGTTCTGGTTGGTAGTGAAAAAGTTTCCATTTCAGTGCTTGTGTTGTACTGAATTATTCTTGCATGAAAGGACTAATTACCTTTCCTCCAATTTTATGTTATTTTTCTTTCAGTGAGTAGAATAAAAAAAAAAGAAAGAAAAGAAAGCTTGACTATTCCCTACTCCTTCTATATTGTGTTTTTTTTTGTTTTTCTACATCATGCCTTTACACTCTTTCCTGCTTTAGAAAAAGCTGCCTAAAGGTAACAATTTAAATACAACATTGCAGCTCTGTAGAAAGATATTCCTTCCAAAAGCAAATACCTTGTGTATGGTATATTCTCTTCTGCCAGATGTATTCTGAGCCCATTCAAATTACAGGTTTGAAATGAAAAAAGATAGATATTATTTCATATTATACTTAGTCCAACTTCAGAAGAATTAAGATGATTTACATTTTGTTATTTTAATTCTTTCATTTCTTTGAGAAACATTTTAGTAACCCTTATATATCTGTCATAGTAGCTAACAGTGATTTTAAGATTTAAATTGTAAAAATCTCTACGGTTTGCTTATGGACAAGCTAACTTGTAGCATCACTCACACTGATAATATTCATGTTTCATGGTGTAATAAGAGAAAATTTTCTTTGCCCAGAGATTTCTAAAATGAAATTTATTGATTATACCGATACAAACAAACAAACAAAACATGCACACAGTAAGGGTCTTCTTCAGTAACTATGGGTGAAAATCACTTTTTTGTGCTTTTCTAGAAAATATATATAAGTTGTTTACCATCCTGAACAAGTCTAAATATTTCAGCTATGTGGGAAAGAGATAGAACTATATCCAAATTACATGTATTTTCTGATTGTCAAAAGAAAGAATAAGAAATTCAGAAGAAGTAAAGGAGTGCTACAAAAAGGGAGACAGTATAGGTTAGGAGTAACAGCATAAGACACATGGTTTTGTTAAAAATATGTCATGTAGGTTTTTGTTTTGTTTTATTTTTGCATAAGCATTCATACCATTTGTCAGCTAACTTACTGCAGGCAGTAAATAAGCCTGTCCTTCTTCATTCTTTCATTCTGGTACATAGCATTTTTACAGTCCGTACATATTTTGGCAACCACAAGGATAAAACTGAACAACAGGGAAAAGTGTCCTCAGGTATCGTTCTGTGCCAGCAGGCTTGACACCTGATATCAGAGAAACCATTTGATATTCTGGAGCAGCGATGCCTTAAGCCTTGCATCTCTCAACCCATATTTGTCCACTAAAAAACTGCAGTTCTTTTGTAATGCAAATTATCTGAAGCCTACAGAATTGCTCATTATGTCACTATCACTATCTGATTGGCACTAATGGCTGGGGCAGTAAAAGAACCTGCAATTCCCCTGTGTGTTAGCTGAACCTTCCTTTAAGGACAAGAAGAAAATAGGATGGTTTTACTTCCCTTCCTCTTTATTTTTGCTAGTGACTTCTACCTCTGTGCAGGAACATAAAAATGCAGATAATTAAATTCAAGGAATTGTAAAAACATTTACTGCTGAAAAGGAAGCTTCCTCAAAATTCATTTACACAGCACATTAAAAAGAAAAGAGTGAGTGTAACTGGAGAAATTAATAAATCTTGACTGCTGGAATCTCTCAAATCAGATCCAAAAGGCTATTGAAATTCAGCAAGTCCTCACATACTGAACAAAGCAAACCTCCTAGGTTATGACTTGGCCCTAAATGGCTGAGATAATTAAAATCATGGTCTAGTTTTTTCCAGTGTGGATTCATTTAATTTGGAGTAGGACTTGGCCGTTCACAAGCATTGCAGGATCAAGAGCAGCTGGGCATGGTTTAATGAACGTGCTGGGGAGCCGAGCGTGTTTCTTTTCAGTGGCTCAAGCGAGTGCCTTGCATGCCGTGCACTGCGTGGGCAGGAGGGCTCTGCGCCAGCTCACGCAGCTCTGTGCTGGGCAGGGAAGGGACGGCTCAGCACACACCTGCAAACTGCAGCTGGCGTGCCAAAGACGGCCAGGGGCACATGGAGCACCGGGAGAGCTTGGAGCCACCACCAACACCTCTCAGATGAAGGCGGATAGCATCTGCTTGCCCTCTCGCACGCCATCAGTCTATTTGGAGAACTGAATGCTCCGTGAAAATAAAATAAAATAAAATAAAATAAAATAAAATAAAATAAAATAAAATAAAATAAAATAAAATAAAATAAAA
>JAUBOD010000363.1:2885316-2896961 GCA_032353885.1 Nothura maculosa | reverse complement strand
GGGAAAGAGCTTCATTCCCTTTTCCATCCCGCAGGGCAGAGCAGTGAGGTGTGCAGGGCAGAGTCCAGCAAGAGGCTCCAGGCTGCTCTCCCAGGCCTTTCCTCTGCTTCTGCTCCGCACACCTCTCCTGGAGGCTGGGATGTCCAAAGGCAAAATGCGTTCCTTCAATAAGATTAACTGCCTGATACCAGAGAGAGATTACCTTGCGTTTTTAACCCCTTAAGTGTCCTGGGACCATGGCAGTAATGGGTGCTGGCAGCACTGTTTGTCAGTGCATTTTCTTTTGAGCCAAGAAACATGGGAATTGATATTTAAATATCAATCCATATATGGTTGTGCTTAGTAATTATTCTTTCTCCTCTGGGAGAAGAGGCAGCAGTAGCAAAAGTTGTGCAAAACTGGGCAGAGGTAGTTGTTCTTGCATTTTTTTGAGTTTAATATTCAAAAATTACATAGAATGGCTAAGAATGGCCAGAGCCTAGAGACCTCCATTTGTCTGTAAAGTGAGTATAGCAAAAGAAATCTCTAGGAGAAGAAAAGGACAGAACTATTTTAGTTCTGTCACTGTTTGCCAAGGGAATCTTTTTTTCCATCTCTTTTCTTCTCATACAATTTCGGATTTGATAAGAGAGAGGTACACCATTACAAAATAATCAGTTCATTTCAGCTCACTCTCCAGACTCCATGCACGACTGCACATTCTCCCATCAGGAAGCATTCTCAGTGAATTTCTATTTTTCTTCTCTTTCACTTTAAACCAAAGAAGACTTATGACATCTCATGCTGATATGTATTTACCCCAAATGAAGTTCAGAAGCAATATATCTAAAGACAAGGGACTTAGAACACAATAGTGTCTTATCTGAAGAAACAGAGTGAAGAACTTGTATCTAGATGGCTCTGTGGTTGGCTGTTTATATCAAGTTTGTACTACATGCATAATATACTGTATAATAATACAGCTCTTTGATTTCCTGTAGAATAGACATCACACATACGGTATCACCATCATAGCAATACCTAGAATAGAAAGTTGAAGACCACTATACCAATGTTAGGCAATACTTTTCAGAAGCTCATTTTAATGTTGTGACGTGCAGTAGACATCATAAAATCTGCAAGTTTAGGATCAGTGAAAGGGGACTGTGCCTTTCAAGCACCGGAAAGCAACTGTTAATAGAGTGATTTGCTCAGTCTTGGGAAGGTGAGGTGAAGAACATTTGTACGAGTAACTTCTCATGCAAGGATAAGTTAGATTAATGGTTTACAAAATGTTCTGGGGAAAGTTACACTTTTACCTGCAGGGTTTTATTTGAGCATGTGAGCACTCTGCTTGCAGTACTGCAGGGCTGGCATGTCCTGCTAATTTAGATTCATACCTGCAAAGCCAGTGGTGATTTCATGGCATTAGCATGAATTTAGAAAAGTTTTCTTTGTTCTTTCCAAGACAGATAATTTATGAGTAACCTTTCTGAGGCAAGTTTGACTTTTTCATTCTTAACCTTGACATCCATGCTTTCAAGGAGAATCATAGGGCATTGAAAGACTTTGGTTGAAGTGCGAGAACAAAGACTGAATAATCTAAGATTTTTTTACCTATATGTAATGTAGAGAATCTCTATGACCCAGAGCTGGTCAATTAACATTTTTGTTGTCTTCAATTCACTTGCATTAAAGTTGTAAAATTTGTCTGTGTCTCAAGTATGTAGCTAAGTGAGGAAATTTATTTTCAGCCTAGAATAAGTGTTAAGGACAAGAGGCTGCTGTGAACCTTAATTCATTACTACTTGAATCACACTTTCAGATAAACAGTTTAATATTTAAACCGAGATGGGCAAAATCCTGGGAGATGCCAGTCATTCACAGAGTCCACTAACCTGAGTGTCAGCTGAGAGACTGAACATCTCCTGGGAGGTTCGAGGTTCTGGAACACCAGATCATACTGTAGAATAGAGTCAATGTAAATATGCACATGTATGTAGAATCATAGAATCATTATGATTGGAAAAGACCTCTCAGATCACCAAGTTCAACTGTAAAACCATCACCACCATGCCTAGCATGTATATATGTGTGTGTGTGTGTGTGTGTGTGTGCATATACATATGCATGTCTACATACACATATCAGCCAATTAGTCTGATAAACTAACTAACATTCAGGCAAATTTGTTTTACACAAATATGTGATAAAATATCTGCTATGTGATTATACAAACATTATACCTGTTTATATGCAATATACAAGAAAATTACACATTTTCTTTCCTTGTAAACTTAGCCATTGTTAGAGAATGTAAATGGAGCCTTATTCTCTTAATCATGGTATGGGCAAAGAGTACTTTCCTCACACACAGTTTCTAGAATCATCTTTCCAGTGTGAGTTTGATGCCCTAAGGAGGTTGACCTTCTGAGTATGCTTATCTCACAATTGTTTTCTTCTTTTACAATTTCTGGCACTACTGCTTTTCAGAGGTGCAAGGAGACCTATCAGATCATACATCTTGGCTATGATCGTGGTTTGCCACATGGCCAATTGTCATGGACAGCAACTTCTATAAACTCCCATTCTGTCTTTCTACACAGGCCCTGAATAGTCTCTTCTCATCAGATATAAGCCTGTATTAAACACATAGTGGTTTGAATACAGGTTCTAGCTGCACAGCAGTCAAATGTTATTCAGATGGGAAGTGCCCGTGCATAGCAGAATACAATACTTTCCCACATTCTGTTTAACAGACATGGCCTAGGTTTTAAAATAGATTAAAAGGTACCATAAAATATTTTAAAGAATAAATTTCTCACAGGCACAGGGCTTGGCCTGTCTTATTCTCATTCAAATTGATGCAGAGTAACCAAAAGACTTAATGTGATTTTATTTTTGTTAAATAATAGCAGAGATGTAAGAAATTCAGAGAGGTTCAGTAAAAGGGAGCTAGATCCCAGACAAAGATTATTCTGTAAGTATTATGGAAAAAGTCCTTAGGAATGTTTCCATTTAGTTACTTTCAAACACACTATGATTAGAAATTATCTAATGTAAGCATTTCTGGCACACTGTTCTCAAGCTAAGCACCAAGGACTGGAATGTAATCAAAGGGAAAAGGAGGTCTGGGATCAGAATTCCAACAATCTCCTGGACTGCAGCACCTTCACAAGCAGAAAGCAGTGGCTGTGGCTTAATGGTTTTTGAGTACCTGTTGGAGGTGAGCACCAAGAAGATACTCACTGCTGTTTCTCAATAATACATACATTTGAAAATAAATAAAGAAATAAAGAAATAAATGCAACCAACCATTACTACCACCACAAACAGAGGGAATCACTCTTTGATAAAGAGGAATCCATGTAGGATAAGTCCCTGAGTATATACAGCCTGGATTTGTTATACTCCACAAAGGTCTAAAAAGGCTGCTCCTTGTAACTGAAAGAAGAACTCAAAGTTCCCTATTTCTCTTTCTGCTGGAATAATTGAAGTATATTAAGACACAGCAAGCAGGTCACAGCACAGACAGTTTGGAGTTTGAATTTCAAATGTACATTATGCACTTGCATTGTAATATATTCAAACTGACAGCATCGTTATGGTGAATTAATCTAAATTAAGTCTAGACATTTATTTATAACAACAAGCATCATAGAGATTGTTCAGTGGATGACTATGCTCAAAGGAATTTACCATGGAAATCCCAAACTTAGCCCTTACAGATACGTGATTAGACTGATAAATTAAAGGATAAGTGTGTTTAGACTATAATTTCAGGAATAATACCAAGCATTTTTTTCTCCTAGTTTTTTGTATTTTTTTATCTCCACTGGTTTGCCTGTTTTAATTGTTATCACCTGTACTGGAGAGACATGACCTTGGTGTAATGCAACTGTGGTTCAGAAGACAGCATGGAGAGTGCATGGAAGCCTGGCCAAGTCAGAGTACATATTGCATAACTTTTATTTCTTAGAAATAAAATGTCTTGACATTTTACCCACACTTTTGAGGATTATCATGAATCTTCAATGGTTAGTTTAAGTTAGATGTGTCAGTAAATTTATCTATTATTTTAGCTAAAGTAAATTAAAGACATAAATTTAGTTTATCACTACAGATAGCATGAATAGAAGGTTGCTAGTAGAAATCTTGATTTCAGTTCACATTTTCACTGCTTATTACTTGTAAAAGTAAAAGGGTTTAGAAAAAAAGGCCAACTGGTTTTAATGTTTTCCACAGATAGATAATCTTTTTTTTTTCCCCAACTATAACAAATACACAGAACAGCCTGGACATTAGGCAATTAATTGTAAGTTTGTAGGCTGAGTATGTAAATTACTTCATCCTGAATTCACTTCTGGGTAAAAAATTTTCAAGCATGAGGAGCAAGACAGCAGTTCCCAGAGCCAGGGCTTGCATGGCAGCTCTCAGGGTAGCCAAGCAGGCAGGGTATTGATACTTGATCCAGTGTCTGTGCAGTGGGAGGAATCTCAGATCATCAAAGAGTGCTTTGCCTTTGTCTCACACTTGTGTTGCACTGTGGGGACAGCATGTTTGCAGCAGAGGGGGATGAAACTCTTTCTCCTCTGTCATGAGATGGGTGACAGGAAAGACCTCAACAGCCTCTTGGCTTTGCAGATCTCTATCATCTGCAGTGACATGACCTTCATGGAAGACACCCATGAAGCTGGAGAGGGGGCAGAAAAACAGGCTGAGCAGCAGGAGAGGGGATCAGACACGGCACCAGACCCAAACCCACTCCAGCAGCAGAGCTCTGCACCTCCGGGCTGCACTCTCTAGGCAGGGAAGTACTGATGTCTACATGTCTACTGATGTCTACATAAGAGTACATTGAACTCCCTGGCAGACCTTTTTGCTGTGTGGGGAAGGAAGAAGCATCGCATGGGCACAGCTTTCACAGACACGTCTGAACAGCTTCCAGGCTGGAGAAGGCTTTCACCAGGCTGACTCAGAGCACGGGCAAAGCTCCCGTCTGTGCTGATGTGCCTAGGGATAAGTGAGGGGGAAGTACAGCAGGGCAAGTTTGATACATGTTTTGCAGAAATGGGGCTGAGGTAACTGTGGTGGCAATATAACAAGGTCAGATGAATTTCGTATGATTACCAAAGAGACCTGTGCCAAAGCCAGCATTTGAATCCAGGCACCCACTGAGTGCTAGAGATGTAACTACAAGTGCTTTCCTGGATAATGGCCTGGACTCCCCAGAGGTGGAGTTTTATCTTCAGGAACACCATTGCTCCTGCATTTAATAAGTGCTTAGTGAAGTGTGCTTTCAAAAATGTCTGAAAGTTATTTAGAAAGCAGAAATACAGATGTCAACTTACCTCTGCATTGGTCAGCTGCTACCGGATTCTAACATGTATTTCTGGTCCCCTGGTTTTAAAATAGGCTGCAGAAATACTATGGAGTGTTTGAGAGGGAGCCACAAAGATGATCCGTGTGTTGTCAAGACAGCTGTAGATGAGACATAAGGACCATAATTTATTTAGTTTAATGAAAAAAAAGTTTAAAAAGAGGTGATGTGGGTGTTTTGTTGTACCAGTGGTAACAATGAAAGAAACATCTGTAGATAGGGAGAGCAGGGGAGTCGGGAGCTTCTAAACTTTTACTGACAAAAGTAGGACAAGATCCAATTGCTGATAAATGTCCTTTAGTGGGAGCAACTCCAAATTACAACTTGCAATCACTTCACATGATTGCCTCCAGCGTATGAAAGAATTCCTTATCTCTCCTTTCTAGATGCATTTTGATTACTTCCCCTACACCTCCTACCACCTTCTGAAGTATCAGATATTAGCTCCCAGTTGGAAGCAGGACTGCAGCAAGGTTAGACCTCTGGCTGAAGGTGCTACCAAGTCTCATCTTTCTACCTTGTGCATCTTCCTCTCATGCTCAGGGTCATACTAATGGCCAGATACAAGATCGGAAAATAATTTTACTCTAGGATAGACTGGCAAGATTCTTGATGGGCTTTGCTTTTATCTTTAGCAGTTTGGAATTTCTCATAGTCCTAGGAAGCCTTCAGGGTGGGAACACTTTGTTCTTTTTCTATGCACCTGGTGCATAGCTTGTTTTCTCCCAAGAACTAAAATAATCAGTGTAACTGTAGCCCTTGCAACATGCAGGAATTCAAACGATTCTCTGAGGCTACTTACTATAAAGGCTACTGCCAATGAAAGGACATCATTGCCCTTAATAACTTAATGTAGCAGGTGTTCTCAGAAGCACCTAATAGCAGGCATTGCAAAATGCAATGGCAGCAGCTTTCTTTTAAAACACAGCTGAAGAAAATAATCTTAATGTAGCAGATGAATGCTTGGCTAACTTGTAGTCCAATTGACTCAGTTTCAATTACTTTTTCTCATGTGAATTTAAACCCTATATTTTCAGAAAAAGAAAACCTTGATTCTGTGGTTCCCTTGAGCTTTATATAAGGCTCATTTTACAAGCACATAAACACTAAAATCATTCATTCTGATGCTCAGGTTATTTGAAGACCTGAGCATCATGAGACTCTTATAGACCTGAGGTTTTCAGTATTTCTGAAATACCCAGCAGAGGAAGGATAATCCAGAAAAAGAAATCTAAAGCCACTTTTAGTATATAGTCACATCTGCAAACTGTCTGCAAGGAATATCTGTGCTTTTACAAAATCTTTGGTCACAAATAAAGTTATTTTTAAGACATTCACATTTCATTTTAAGTTTTCTTTTAGATAGAAACAAGATCTAAGTGAGCTCTCTGTATACACAACCCTGATTTTCCCTTAGCTTTTGAAACTACTGGTTGATTTAAAACAAATTTGACATAAGGTTAAAACCCTCAAAGGTTTTTACTGCCACTGGAGGGGATCTGGAAGGGGGAAAAGAATAAGGAATTTGGAGATGGGGCACAAAATCCTAATAGCAGTCACTTAAATCAACCAAGAGACATAGCTCTAAGAAATCTGATTACGTGTTCTGCACTCATTGCTTTTATCTAACTCTTCTTTTATCTATGAAGATACTATCCACAGTTTCTCAAGATCTGAGGCTCACTTGTAAATCCCTCCAATAGCTGCCTGTTCCTGTGACCCTTGCAGGAACTTTGCAAGAACAATAAATTCAAAGTTGTCAAATTTGCTTCAAATCAGCCAAGAAATTCTGCGACTGCTGAAGGGGAAAATATATGCAGTGTGCAGCCCTGATAGAAATGGGAAAACTTGGCAGCCCTGCAGCCACAAACACACCACCTGATACCAGCCACTGTTAATGAAAGAAGAAACAGGGCTCAAGCTCCCTTTCCCACCTCAGCGTATCCCCTCTTAACAGCAGGTTGACTTGCATGCTAGTAGAAACTAGTTTATTGCTTTTAAATGCCTCAATTGCTTCTGTGATTCATCAATAACAGCGGGCTGCAGCATGCAGGGATGTTTGTTTGGCCAGCTGTGAGCCTGAGCAAGTCCAGACTCATGTAACCAGTCATCACTTTCTCACTGTTAATATATCCACGCAGAGCACTGTTGCAGTTCTGCAAAAGGGTGAATGAGGACGGAGGCAACATGTGTATAAAATACAGTTCCAGGGCAGTAAACGTCATTTGATCAGCGTGTGGAAAGGCATGGGAAAGGAACATTTGCAACGAGCTATCGTATATCGAGATCATTACATCCTGACTGTCTGGATATTACAGACCTAATCAACTTTCATGTCTAACCAGCAGGCTTAAACCCTGTCAATAAGGTTATTCATTCATAATGAATAACGGTTACTGTACACTAATTAAAAAGACATAGTTAGACTTTCATCTACTTTTTATGAGCTCTTATGTGCTTCAAAATTGTTTAACAACTTATAAAAATTAAAAACTCATTTTCTGGGTAAAACAGCCAAAATGATTATTGCAACTTTGTTTTCCTAAAAACTATATTTTGTATGTTTATTCGGTATAAGTGTAAAACACCCTACCCTGCTACAGTGATTTATTTTAATCAGTAAATAGTTACATAGCTCATCTGAAGTCTCTGATTCTATTTTCAGTTATTAGCCATGAAAGCTACTACTGTACAAGCTATCTGTTCAGTAGTAAACATTTGGTGGGTAATTACGTAACTTACATTAGCTCAGTGCCGCATGTCAGCCAAGGCATCAAGCATTTGCTCGGGAGTAGCTATGTGTCTGATTGAAATGTGTTATTAGATCTCTGATGAAGAAGCATTTACAGACTCTGCTCTCATTTATTCCTACGTCTTTCTACACTGTTAAGGCAGGAGAAAGGAGCCTTAAACTGAGCACACTTTTCCAAAGTTATTTCCTCTGGGTCTTTTCACATTTCCAGAACTATTTAATCATGATATCCATATCTCGATATTGGAAATCTATGTTTCCATCACCTAGATTATATCACTACAAGTGAGCACTCACAGCACTGGCAATGCCTGCATGCCTAGTAGTTGTAATACTGGCACATTGGATTTACTGCTCAGGTCTGGCACTAGCAAATACAATTCATACAACTAGCAAAGTGAGTATGTAGAAAATTCACACAGTAGATGGATCACAGATCACAGCATCTGCACAGATGCGACCAAATGAAGATATTTCTGTCTGGGAAATTCCAGCCCATGGTGTTATTCCCCAAGAACCTGTGCTGTGACAACAGCTGAGAACCAGGACTCTGCATGAAGAAAAGAAACTGCCCATGATGGTGCAGCAGTCCCACAGGGATTAACTCAGTAAGCTGTTTTCCTCCAACATCTACATTCCTGTATGCTCTGAACTACTGCAACATGACTTCTGGCAGAGCCCATGCACACTGCAGGACACACTTGCAGCCAGTCTGTGGCTCGTGGTGGTGAGGCTGACCTGCCTGCATATCTGACAGACCTGACACCTTCACTTGTGTCTAAATCAGCATTTCCATCAATCCCTGGCCAAACACTTTTCAAGCAGCATAGTAGGAGATGAAAAGGCTGTGTTTTTACAAGTAAGGAAGAGGCAACTATAAGAAAAGCTACCCCTGTTCCTCCTTATAAGCTGTTCTGGTAGATTTAGCTGTCGATTTGCACTCTTGAAATGCTGGAATTTATTAAAAGTGCAACTGCTGGGCAACAGGCACCTCAGGGGGTAAATTATGAATTAGTTGAGCAGGGAGGGCTACATGGGCTCCTCTATCAGACAAGTGACCCACAAATGGTAGGGATGTAAACAAAAAGTGAGAGGGGAAAGAGAAGAGAAACTCCTAGAGGAATATTGACACTGGCGAATAAAATCTGAAGCTATGACCTCAGGGCAGAGATTTGTTTTTCAGAGTGAGTGGCATGCCGTTCAAAGGCTGTGGGCATGACGGGATTGCTGACGGTAATACCCACCAGAATACAAAGAATTCCTTGTTGTGCCTCCTGATGATTTATCCTGAGTGACTGCAGGGCCGGCTTTGTTTTCAGGATTTAATCGCTTGATCACTTGCCTGTTGGTTTATCCCTGCCTCCGGTCATAGTGATTTCAGCTGAATTCAACTAGTTCAGTTTTAAAAATAAACATTTGTGCAGGGAGGTGAGCAATAGCTAAACATCAGACGGCGCTACCTCCTTTTTCATAGGTCTTTGACACCCAAAAGGGGAGGCTCTGCCAGCTGGACAGCAACATCATCAGTGGGGCCATTTCTGAACCAGAGGTGCCAGGCCCAAGCATAGGAGTGAGCCTGCCTTTTTATTACCTTTCTGAACCTTTTCACTAAACGTGTACCTGCACCACTCTGCTCACATCCTTCCTCACTCTGCTCACATCCTATGAACATCTCTGAGCATATTATTTTTGACACAGACATTAACACTCGAATTCAGCTTATGCAACAACAGTGGACTAATCTGTAGCAGTACTGAGTACTCGTAGTTCCCATTGAGCTCACCAGGACTTGACCAAGGGCAACACTTCTGAAAGGCAGCTGTTAAAAAATTGCTTAGATGTCAGCATCACATCAGAAAATGCTGGGCTGTACATAGGTAACCTATGGAGCAATGACTGTCTGAGATAGGCATGTCTGCAGTCCTTGTCCCCATATCACCAATGCAGCAATGTCTCTGGGAGGAATCTGCCACCAGGTATGCCGGGCATGTCAAAAAGAAGATTCATGTGTTTATGTACAAGTTATCTTCTGTCCTAAACACATTTTCTTTGACCTCTCTGCCCCTGAGTGTATAAGCTGCCCTCATTTTACACCCATCACACATAACAAATTGGAAGCAAGTCACACTCGTTTTCTGCTTCAAACCCACTTGCATTAGCTTCTTTAGTAAATGCACAGCCCCTGCTGTTAGCCTTGTATGTTTCTCCTTCATCACCTCACTGGTGTATCAGCCTCTGATTCTTGCATCTGAATGTCTATTCTTAAGAATCCATTTAAGAAAATAAAGTTTCTAAGAATATTTCCTTGTCTTTAAAAACATTTTTTTTAGTTTCCTTTTTTTTGAGGACCTTGAGGAAGGTATTTTGAGATACTTTTAGTAAGATAGAACCTCACTGAAAACAATTTGTGTTGCTAAATGCCTAGACACACTTAGCATGTGGTCTTCACTTGTTTCTATTTAATGAATTCTACCTAGGAATGCAAACAGATGAAGTGCATATGGAACAGGAAAAAAACAATAGTTCTGACTGCAACTTGCTTCCTTTGGTTTAATCTTCTGATAGACACTGGAATAACATCTGCAAAAGCAGAGTCATATCGCAAGTCACTGCTGCAAAGAGCTTGGGACAGGTGCACCCTGAAGCAGCCTGAAGCAAAGCCACGAGGGCAGCCCCAGCATGCTGAACCATGTCACCTCATGCATGCATTGCCTAGGGCTGGCAAGTTAGAGATAGGCAGTAAGACAGCTAATATCTAACATGACTTTTACACCCAGAGCAGCTCATCAGCTATGGGCAACATGCAGTGATGGTGGTACTGTGGAAAGGACCAAGGGTAGCCCTTCTCTCCAAGTGCATACCTTCTTCACTGGGAGTTATTCTCACTTTTAATGAAATCAGATGGTGAAAATGAACTAGAAGGATTTAAGAACACTTAGTTTAAATGCTCAGTTTCTCCTTTAATAATAGCCTTGTTATGATGATCTCAAAACCAGCTTTTGTTCATCAGATCATTCATTGAAATCTACAGTCCACAAGATAATTAAAATTTAAGAGTTCATTAAGCCTGAAATTATCAAAGAATAAGTCTATGAAGAAGGCAATGAGTCAAATACCTTGTATCTCCTCTTAAAAGTCATGACTTCTATCACATATAATTACTTTCCCCTGCAGAGTGCATGAGAAAGACCTGCTTCTAAATGAGAACATTTTCTATTAAAAACAGCAGGAGAAAGGGATTTATCTGCAAGGAATTTGAATGAAATCAACCTAACCTGTCAAAGCACTGAGGCAAATGTTTATTTTGTGAATATATGATTAGTTCTCTGCCTTTAATGCCAATTTCTGCTCTTGAAGTTAAGCGTGGTCTAAAACATTTTGCTTAATCAGACTTAGCACACATTAGCGGGTTGTTTAGTTGTAAACATACAAACTTAGCACCAGGAACCATGGTCTTAATAAAATAAAATAAAATAAAATAAAATAAAATAAAATAAAATAAAATAAAATAAAATAAAATAAAATAAAAAATGC
>JAUBOD010000363.1:2862196-2885256 GCA_032353885.1 Nothura maculosa | reverse complement strand
AAAATAAAATAAAATAAAATAAAATAAAATAAAATAAAATAAAATAAAATAAAATAAAATAAAATAAAATAAAAAATGCTTGCAATGCTCGCTTCCAAGGATCCTGGCACCTGCCTGACTCAGGAATGGTTTGTGAACACGCTAGGACTGGGGATGGGAATGTAGGGAAGAATGTAGGTTTTTGCAGAATGTTGCATGTACATTTGAAGAGAAATATGCTGAGGATATGTTCATATCCAACTTACCTCAGTGGGAGATAAGTTATAGGATTCTTCATAAGGCTGAGACCAGAGGGACTGAAGAGCTGGGTGGAAAGGCGGACTCATCAGAGACGGAATGTGGACACCACTTGAGATTGGGAGAGATGAGTTGCAAAGCTTTGTGGGAATCTGTGGGGCTGTGCATGGCTCTGTGAGATATAAATTGCTAAGTTTGCTTAGTGGAAGTAAACTGAGGACAGTACAGAAAGTTTCCTGACTAGGAGTAGTGGGTATGGGGTAAAATCTGGAGATTACTTCTCTTAGCATGTAGACTGATTTTATTTCTGTTCTTTGCAAAGTAATGCTCTGTATGGATTGCAAGTTACATTAGACATAGGTCATTTGGAGAGGATGGGTTAATCATCAAAGATTCACCTGTACATGAGGAGAATGTGTCTCTTGTGTCCTGGAAGTTTAGCATGGTGATCTGAGGATGAGATTGCTGTGGAATTTGCTTCAAGAAGCTCTTGCAATGTAGGTGAGGCAATGACCTAAATGTTCTTTAAGGGAATCAGGAGTGGCTTGTGTGTAATCAAGTCCATCATTGAGGTTGCCCTTGAAAATAAAGTTGAGGAAACAAAGCAAATTATTTGCTTAGTAGTCATTGTTAGATTTTTTTATTTAATACATTTCACTTCCTACTTCCCACAATCTTCGGTTTCTTTCCATTTTTTTCCTGCAGCTTATGTGGCAAAAAGAGATGAAAGTTTCAATTTGTCTGAGCTCTCACTTCTCCAAGTGAGCCTATTCTGAACTTGAGAGAGAAAATGAGTGGGAGTTGAATAATGAGATAGCTTTGTTTGAGCACCAGTTAATCAATGGTCTGATGTGTGTGTATCAGTATCAACAGCAACTCTTGCAAACTGCCTGCACATTTATGTGGTATATCAAGCTGTCCAGCAGGTCAGAAGTGAGAATGTTGTATTAACTTCATTTCAAATAGTTCAATGAACATTTTGAGGCACACATGATCCCTTTACTAATTCCTACCTGCAGCACATTAGAAGGCAATAGTAACATTTCAGAGTTTTCATGGTTTTGTACCAGGAGAGACACAGGCTGTTAATCAGAATCGGTTCTTGTAGTTTTTCTTTGCTGACTTAACAGGGCAAGGATAAGGGCTACTGGTGCACCCTGTTTGGGATAACCGAGCTGAAAGTAATTGGCCAACATCATTTGAAGTTTTCAGTTGTTTGCATGCTGATAGCTCTGCTTTCAGCCTTTGCAGAGCAGTTCACATAAAGCAGGACTTCTGAATGATATTGGTATATTTTACTTGGAAAGACCTGCCTGTCCATCATCTGTGGCTGGAGTTATCAGAAATCCAGACTTCAAAGGAATGACACTGAAGGTGATAACAAAATGAACACACATGTCCATTTAATGACTCTCCCCGTGGGGTTCATGAGACAGAACAGATGATTGATTTCTGTAGGGCTCCCATTTTATGTTGTTTAATAAAGGAGCTGGCTTAGGACATATTATTGCACCTGAATTTGCATTTTTTTCCACTTTTGGAGAGCTAGTGGAGATGAAGATTACAGAGCTGGCCGAAACCTGAGCATGAATGCAGGGGTGAAAAAGAGCCCTGCAGTCACAAGACTGCTGCATCATATGATGGGACAAGTGTGAACAAAGCTGGCTGAGGGCTGGAAAGGGCAAGAGCCCAATAGGTCTGCACCACCATGCCATGTGGTATTAGAATGACCCTAAGTTTCCTGGGGAAAGCACCTACTTTCAAGAGGGCTGCCAATAGCCCTCATACTCTAGCAGTGACTGGTTACATATTTGAATTGCCTTGCTTAGACACTGGAGTTGATCCACTGACTTGTTTGACATCATAAATGTTTACCTTCTTATTGAAATATAGGGATGCCTTTCCAGCTATCTACATACATACACCTATGCACTTCCATACATAGGCATATTTGCATTTGGCTACATAGAGAAACAAATAAAAATATTAGCTTTGTAAGAAAAAGAATTGCAGAAGTTTTGCAGAAAATAGGTTCCCAGTCCACCCAAGCAACAGCATAGGCTCTGCCTGGCTTCCTCTCAAGCCCTGTCATAGACAGATAGATACATGCATGGATGGATTGATGGATAGATAGCACAACGAATCATGCACCTCTATCTACCCTTCTCCACTTTTTGATTCCCTGATACTACTACTTATTCTATGCTAGCCAAAACACTTATATATTTATTAGCAAAATCAGTTAGGCTGAGGGGTTGGTGGAGAGAGAGTGATTGGTGTAGGTCTTCTTCCAGTTTTCCAAGTTAATTTTGTGCCACTTCTAGGACCTAGTTTACTGCATGCTGTACAGATGCAAGTGCAGCAGAAGACGTAAGAGATGTTAACAAGAGATTAGATGTGCAAGAGGGCAGGATCACATCTTCCAGGTGCATTTCTGCATTAAAATGACCTTCACATTTATATCCTTTAAATGTCCTTTAATATAATTATTTTAGGAAAATGTATCTAAATGCACTCTCTAGACTAACCTTATGGGAAGGTAGGAGAGGAGAGTGATGAGTAAAGCTATATGTTAGAATTTTGTAAATTTGTTATGCAGAAGCTGCTTTCATCCATCCATCCATCTCTGTCATTGCAGTACTCTCTGACTAATTTTGCTACTATTGAACTCTCTGTTTTCACTGTTCTCTATTGACTTGAGCATTGTTTCTTTTTTTATTTTTGTTTTATTTTTTTCTGGAGAATAGTAGAGACTTGTACATTTTGTTTTCTCTGCTGCTGTTAAGTTCTTTATGACAAAGGTGGTGGTAGATGGGGAGGAGTAAGGGATGCTGAGCCCAGCATTTCAGCAATGTCCTTGAATTCTTGTTTTACCTGTTCATCCGTAAGTGTAGCTTATCAGAAGCACATCAGAAGCCTCAGGTAGAAATACAAACAGATCACTGGGGTTGAAAAAATGAAGCCAGGCTCTCTCAAAGTGCAGAATGAGGCTGGAATTAAAATTGTATTTTGCTGAGAACACAATGAAATACATTACGTCCTCTACAACAGCAAGATACAGCCTTATGCTGTGCAAAGCAATGTCTGAGAAGCAGAAATTATCAGTGGTTTTCTCTCCTTTTCTGAAATGCTTATTTCTAAGTAGACCTCAGGCAGTAGTGACTTCAGTGTTTTCTGATTAGGGAGATGCACCGAGGGGAGTGGTGCAGTATATGGTGCATAATGGTGAAATGCCAGTGTTTGAGAAATTCAGCCATATGCTGAAAATAAGCACTACTTAATAACTTATTTAATCCAGAAAAATCATGAAGGATGTCAATATTAGGAATTTAGGGAAAAAAAACAGCATTTAATGTCTCTTCTCTAATGTCTCCTCCTGCCACTCAGGAGGAGTGAAAGGGAAAGCACTGAAAGGGAAAGAACAATTTATGAGACAGCACATTTACTGCAGATGGCCTTTCACACCTGCTCCAAGCCTGATACCATGTTAGACAGCAGATTTGTGTCTTCTGAACAGGAAAAATCTGCAGGGAACATGAAAACTTTAAGAAGTCTCTCAGACAATTCTCACTTCTCTGTCAGGCATTTATTTATAGAAGAATTGCTTCAGGGCTAGATCATTCAGGAAAAAAAAAAAGAATTAAAAAGAAAAGACGTCATTAATTATTTTACAGAATTACAAAGTCACAAGCAGCATGTCCTGCAGATCTCAACTTCCCAAGACAGGGACATGCAGTAGTATAAATGATCAAGGTGTTGAGAGCTTGTCCCTGGGTCTTAGTACTATATACTATTCAAACCTAGAATGATATACTTTCCAATCCTGGTTGAGCTGAAGATCAGGACTCCTAGGGCTACCTGATTTAGCAGACCATAAACAAGAATGAATGAACTATACAAACACCATAAACCACAAAAAGAACTATACAAAATTGATCGTGATTCTGAACCATGTCCTAAAAGTGAATCTGTTAAAAACTATGATCTAAGCACTAATTCTTTCCATGTGCATTTTCTCTCCGCATGAAACTCTAGTTCTCAGATTTAAAAGTGGATACTGCATTTGAATAACTATGCCCTCCTGGTAAGACCTGCAAGCATGAAGTGGAACAGTGTCTGAAAAAAATTTTAATCTCCGCAGAACATTTTTACAAAAGGCACTACTTCTATTAATGTTTACTAAATGTCACCAGTGTTTAACAATCTTGCTCACAGATTATTATGCTGCACTCTGGTGCATTGCATTATTGTACCCACAGAGTTAAAGAATTTGTTCAAAAATGATAATCCTAAAATTATTCTCTCAGGAGAAGAAAAAATTCCCTCATATGCTACCCAAGTGTTCTTTGTGTTGCAGTGGTGATAATATTGTAAAGATAAAGGAAGAGCCACTGAGTATCAAAAAACATTTATTCTGATAGTTTTTGTTTTGCTTGTATAATATTCTTCCATGCTTCTTCCCATAGCTCTTCCTTTGTTTATCGTGTGACACCATCAACCCCAAAGCTTCTCCCAAAGTGCATGGAGTGTCTGAGTGTCTGCCCTTTTCCAAGCCTTAGGGAAATCCTTTCCATGCTCTCCTTTGCTGAGTGAACCTCGCATTACCCACACAGGTACAGTCTCTTTGGCTGCAAACTTAGAATTTTATCAAAATCCTGTGAGTCACAGGATAACAAAGCTTGGGTTTGACAAAAACAATCAATCTGGACCTTTATATTCTATGCTGTCTAGGATCCCCAAATGCATAGATTTGCAGGAGAGGTCAGGGGACATTAGGACTGGTAACTTCCCCAATGTCTAGGGTGACGAATGTGCCTTCAATGAGGACATAGGAGACAATGATGTCCTGCAGGTCTGCAGGTCCACGCCCCTTAAGATCATTTGGTGCTGCTGTAAGCTCTGATAAGAAGCAGATTATTTCCAGCTCTCTACATGCCTCATATATCACCGAGGTGTGGTACCATGACATTTCATATTTCATGCTGTTCTGACCTTGTATTTAATAATTCCATGGAGATAGTTAATAAGTACATACAAAGTCCAACATGCATATGCTCAAAGACTTGTCTCCTCTGACTCCTGATTACTGAGCAGAGGTTTTCTCATTCAATTCAGTTGGTTGTCTTTTTTTCCCCTCCTTTTATATTTTTTGTTATTCTCTGAGGTTATTATTTATTTAGTAGCTAGCTACACATTAGTTGCTGTAGGAATTCTGATTGTCAAAGTAAAGGGGTAAAGATCTTGAGCCTTAAAGATGATGGGTCAAAGGCTTTTAAGTTTTTGAATTTTATGTGTGTTCTTTCTATGTTTCCTTTCTCTTCTTTTTTAGTAGAGGATACTATAATAAACTGGATGTTTTGTTATGAAAACCAAGAATCAAATACATTTTTCACAAAAGGCAATAAAAAAGAACCCTTCTTTTTCACAGGACTAGCTTTAGAGTTAATGGTAAGAAAGGTGTCCTTTTAGAACACAATGCATCCAGTCTCATTCAGAAATCATCTTTAGGATGAAAGAAATCAAGTTCTGGAAGGGCCTGCTTCTCACCATTACTGTAATGTGATTCAAAACAACTGGATCATATGTAGATGATGGTATGTGTAGATATCTTGATTAGGTCAGATGAAGTCAACACTTCTACTGATGTTCAGAGGACAGAAAAAAATCTGGTCCTGAAGAAAGAGTGAAGTAGAGTTATAGTTAGAAGCAAGGAAGAAAATCAATTTCTGTGAAAAACATAAAATTTTCACCATTGGCATTTTTATTTAAATGAGACCTTATATGTCATATGACATGAAAATTTATTTTCTTATAGAGGGTAGCATGTTTTTGGCTTGTATGTATGTTTCCCATAATTTCAATTTTAATAATTTACTTCATTCTTTTTAAGAAACTTGCCTTTTGTGAAACAGCTAAGTGAATAGTGTGTTTGTCTGAGCTGAGCGTCTGAAGCTGCAAAACATGAATGGACTTACAATGAATGAACTTGTACCTAATTTGCTCATTTTCTCCAAGCACTTTCCACCCACACTTTTATACTGTTATTCATTTTGAGGGAGGGTGGCAGAAAAGAGTGCAAGTGTATGAAAAGCAAGAGAGTTGCAAGCTTCTCAGATAGCAACCAAGAAAATCTGTGATGGAAGTTTTTTTGGAGCTTGGATAAAATCAGACATTCTACATCTTTGTTTACTAGACTCTTCATCTAATGCAAAGAATATCTTCAAAATGATAGTCTTAGCACATTTCCTGTTAAAATTCTCTCAGCAAGGCATGATTGTTTTTTTGGTTCTGTTTGTAGCCTGTTTGTCAAGCCCAGCAAGAGCCTGGTTCCTGCTCTTTTTGGAGAGGGATGTTTGCCATGGAGCCTCCCTGATGAGATTGTTCAGGAACAGTGTTGGATTTGCTACAGGAATGTACCAGTGGTTGGATGATTATTCTAGTAGTTTCCTCTATGGCCTTCATTGTTCCTGCTTGATTTGCCCCTCCCTCTGCTCTCCTCCTCCAAAAAGGGTGGTTTTCAGATTTTCATCCAAGCTTCTCAAGACTCTTCTTTCTGAATCCCTTCATTAGTTTCCTAACAACCACATATCTAATTCAGACTCCACATACTGATTTGAAAAATCTTCTGTAACTCTCTAGACTACAAATGTAATTGGCTTTTGAGTTAGATCCCAGCTATGTCTCAATGACTCCAGCCTTGACCTGAGCATGAGTCACCTCTTCCTGTCTCTCCTTTGGTCATAGTGGAAAGACTCTTTAAGTCTCAGTCACAGAGGTATTGTCCCTCTCCCCTCCCACCCTGAAGGAAGCTTTTTTAAAATTGTGATAAGACCCAAGTTCATTCAATGATAATCTTTAAAATTAACAACAGCAGCAGCAAAATGCTACTTGTACCAGACCCAGGCAGTTACCTTTTCAGGAGAAGGCTGTGATTCTCACAGACTTCAAGTCCATCACCACCATGTAGATTGTCCTCACTGTAGCGGCTCATCTAAATTTAGATTGCAAATTATTTGCCTGTTAGATTGACTATTTACTGTGCCAAGTGGAGAGCACAATTCAGGCCCTGCATAGTTTGGCTATGGGTCAGGCTTACTTGCAGCTGGGGTGGCATGCTGCCACTGGCTTGTTGATCAGGCTTTCTTGCAGAAAGACCTCTGTGCTCTGTCTTGTTTTGATTTCATTCCTGGGGGCAAATTAGGATATTGTCTTTGACCATTATGCTTCAACTGGAGCTGGAAAAAGTTCTTCCAGAGGCCACCCTGGTGCTTACTGAGACCCTGCAAACAGGAGACCACAGAGATGCTTTACAGGCATCACTTCTTTTTAATTTTTATGCAAAAATGTTTCTGGAAATATACTTTCCACAGAAAGAGCTCAGCTCCAGAGTCCACTTTTCCCTATCCCTTGAATCTGAGGAGTTGTGGATTAACAGAGCCATTTCTATTTCTCCAGTATTTAAGGGAAAATATCCAGTGACTGAAATGCTGAAACTAAGTTAAGTAGAGGATGGGGAAAGGGTAAGAAAGAATACTGATATATATATGAGGAGAATCAACCAGATCTAAGACAAGAAGTGCATTTGTCCAGATCATCTTAAACAGAAGACACAGCAAAGCAATATATTATATAAAATAGATGTTGAAGGGCAACAATGAAGATAAATTCTCCCTGCTGAGCTTAACAAAATTGTAAACTTTTCATTGAACTCCTCCATTTGCTGGCAAATACCATGAGGTTCATATTGCATCCAGGACACTATATAATGATTTTTCAGGCTTAGTCAATATTTTTACAATTCATTTGAGGCCAAATGAAGTGAAAGGTAAAGTTTAATAAATTATAAAAATACATTTTTGTAACCTTTTGTTCTGAAAGGTTGAGGCAAAATATTGGAACTTAAACAAGCACATTCTTTTTCTTCTCTAGCTGGTACATTTTCATGAATTTTTCATGATTTTTCATGCAATTTTACCTATCCTCAAAACCTTAGAGACTGTGGAATTTGTTGCTCAGAAGAATGATTCCAGCTCTATCCTTATTTAGAAATATGCAAGTGAAAAATTATACCATCATGTCTGCCTGTAGGATTAGGACCTGAGGCACTCGCTTGTCTTCCCAAATGCGTGGCCTTTGCAAGCAGAGCTGGAAAGTTGTGCCAACAGTCATAGGCAATGTGAGTGGAGACTGGATAATATTTTTCTATAGCTTTGATTAGTTAGTGCCAACTGGCTGTTTGCTAGGATGCCCGCCTTGTCCAAGCCTCCTCGCTTCAGCTACACCCTAAATTTACGCTCTACAGTTTGCACCTTCCTCCTTTCTGTTCATTCTCATTCCCTTCCTCTCCTTGGTTTTGTCTTTTCCCTGAACTTATTGCAATGCTGTCCTTCTCCCCAGTAAAAAAGCAGGGCTCAGAAAGCCAGGAGGACTGTGAAAGTACCATAAAATTTGCTACCATGGATTTTTGTTTCTGTGTTTTATCTCCATTCCCTAATTTTTGACTGTCTTCTCTATTTTCACTATAAGCAATTCAGGGTGTTGACTGTCTCCATCTCTTCATCCACACAGAATATAGTACAGTAGACCCCGTTCATAGTTGATTCTTTAGACCACTAATAATAAGCACACAAATAAAATCAACAACAGAGTTTTATGTACAAATCTAGATAGAAAATGATAAAGAAGCACAATTCTTGCCTTAAAAAGTCTCTCCATGTGAAGCATAATAGCTTTGTAATCCCACAGCGGGATCCCTCCGTGCTCATTTAGCTTTAAGCGTGTTTTGTATTTTTATTTTCTACAGCCAGACTTATACAGCTCTCCATAGCAGCCTTTCTAGTACAGTAAATCCTCACTTTTATTTTTCTTTCCTGTCCCCTGCAAGCCAAATTCAAATTTTTCAACCCCTCTATCCATAACCTTATATAAATTCTCTTTTATATCCTACTCTGCAAAGCTAATTTACTATGGAGTCCTGCAAGAAGTCATCATGCCTAGAAGCTTCTGTACTTCAATTTCTTTCTCTGCACTAAACCTGAGTAGAGGGAGGCATTTAGTGTATCCTACAGTGTTTCCTGATCTCCTGTGAGCGTAGTCTCTCCTACAGAAGTTTGCCAGCATTTCTCTGCCTCACCCAGCAAAGCTGGGGTTGGAACAAACTGAAATGAACTCAGTTTCCAGAGTATAAGCCTAATGTCTGACACCTACTTCCTAAGCAGTGCTGCAAGAGCTTGCTGATGTATTTCCCCCTCAGTAATTGAAGTCTGTTATATAAAATGGTTTCATAAGTCACTATATACAAAAATTCATGATGATTCAGTTTTCTATAATCTTTAGTAACTTCTGGCCATGTCTGGGGACTATGTGGAAACTCAAGGTTGGCAAGTATAAAGCAACTATGAGAGGTGAAATGCTTTAGGGCTCATCTTTAATAGCTCAGCAAATATCAGGCATGAAAATAGTACAGTCACAACTAGCTTCTGGTCTGGATGATACTGGCAAGCTGTAAATAAAAACCATTTGTGTTTTGCCACACCGTTATTAGACTTCTTTGAGCAGGCCAGGAATGTCTTGAGCTGCCTCAGAATAGCCCTGGTCTCAGTCCTTGACCAATAGGATTCTGGCCTGCTCAGCTGTTGGCAGTTCCTTTATTTTTTCTTTCTTTTTTTCTCTCTTTTTTTTTTTTTAATTAACTTGTAATAAAGCTCACGTGAACCTGAAGCCAAGGTCAGTCATAGGCTGGGAGGTGATATATGGACACAGTGCTAGACACGTGTGCGGAGTCCTGCTTCACTGTTTCCAATCCAGTTATAGATCTTAATATACTACAGAAACTATTCTGGTCCCACAAATCTCTAGTCTTCCTAGCAATAGAATAAAACCAGGCACCTCAGTTACTTTTTTAGAACTTGGAAGGCTTTTTTTATATCAGAGATAAGCACATGGTGTTTATTTGCATCCCAAGGCAGAACAACCAGAGCTGAATGTAAAGACAAACAGCATATCTAACTTTCTTATGTGCATCAAAGGATCACCTCCAAATTTAGCTTTCCAAGAAAAGCCTAATATCAGCTGTGAAACAGTAATTTCTGTTCTGATGCTATAATGTAATATGCAGCAGTATAGTCTCCAGGTACTGTAGCAAAACTTTGTCAAAATAATCATGGCCTTGACATATATATATATTTCCACTGAAAATAAAAAAAATGAAATTGCTTACAAATCTGTTGATTTAATTCTTGCTTTATAAGAATGTTAAAAAAGGGTTAGAATGCTTTAAATTATTAAGTATCCAATGGAGAAAAAATATTTGTTTAGTTCAAAAAGTAACTTGGTTTACAACAAAAGTACTTAGACTTTTTACATATTTAAAAGCAAAGTTGATTTTAAAATGATCTTCATGGAATCTATGCCAAATCACAACTTTTTTGCTTGCATCTTTCTTCACAAAATAGTCAGTTGCAGTTTGTGCTATGCTGAAGTATTCAAGTCTTTAACATTCTTGTAGAAGCACTGAATGTGAAATGGCTTATTAGGCAACATCCTCTCATTTTGCAAACCTGCCAGATCTATTCCTCACTCCCTGTGAAGCGGTCAGGTGTTAATCAACATTACCCTTTTAGCTACAGAGTGCTGTATCTTAACTGCCTGGGGATAGTATTGTTTGCACAGGTGTCTTAGCTAGGGGACTGCATTAATATCCATTTTCTTGTCTAAAAGGCTTGTTTTTCATGTCTTGCCTGTCGTTTTGCAAACATAAATGCAACATCTCTTTTGCACTTGCATTTACAATTAGCTGTTTTCACACAACAGGCTTTGTCTCCTGCTGATGATAGTTCATTAGTATGTAGATGCATTTTCATGACTTTGTCTTAGAGCCTGATCCTTTCCCCACTGCAATAATTAAATAGGTTACCAGTAATAACAGCTGAAACAGTATAAGGCCCTGCATTAGTCTCCTTCCCTTTCTGTGAAGAAGTTGTAGACTTTCCCCAAATCAGTTGACAGATAATTCAGATTTTCTAATTCAGTAGTTCTCTGTGTTCTCATTCATACTGAGTATGCTTTTTCAGTTGACAGTATTCAGTCTGTCATAGTCCCCAAGCTTGTGCTGTTCCTTTTCACTGAAATTTGGATACACAGATCTGAGCTGCAAAAGTTTCCTTACACATTAGGCTGACCTACCAGTCAGCCCTTGCTTAATATACTAGATTCTGCATCTTTGCTAGGAGATTAGACAAATCGACTTTTCTAATGTCCCAGGGAAAAAATACACTTCTTTTCCTCATGACTTTTTTTCCAGCCTGTTTTCAAAAATCTTTGTGAAAGGAAAAAATCAGAGAGATCACTTTTGTTTTCAGCTGTGACAGTGGAAAAGCGGATTTGTTCTACTAAACCCCACGGGACAGTCTCTCCTCCATAAATTACAAAATCTACCATTCTGCAGAAGAGTTGATGTAGGGAGCATGGTAGTAAAAGAAGAAATTCTTCAGGAGCCACGGACAAGCACATCCAAAGTCTCATGGTGGGAGAGATTCCTGAAGTGATTTAGGTTTTTTAGTGGGAAATGATACCAATGTGACCCTGACAAAGAAAAAAAACAATTAAGCCAAAAGGAAAGTTTCATGGTTTTTTTGTGAGATTTAGCTTAAGCTGTGAAATAAGCCCTGTGTCATAAAGCAAATACATACTGCCTTTCCAGGATTTCTAAACAAAATGAGGTAGAGCCATTAAGCTAACTTCTCAGAAATGGACACATATCATAACCAGCTCTGTGCTGGATAAAGTAGTGTCCAATTTTCTGACATCTTATTTTCCCGCCTACCTGACACCAGGTTATTTAAAGCACTGGAGTGAAAATCCTACATCTGCCAAGCAACCCACTATTCTGTCGCAGGATACCTCTCCCAGACTCACAATAAAGTCTGGGAAAAAGCCTCCAACCAAAAACACCATTCAAGTGCAGGAAACCATAGATACACAAGTTTTTAGCACATCGATGACATAATTTTTCACCTGTATCTGCTTAATTTTGCCTATCCTCTGCTTTGACTAGTTGCCTTCCATGAAGGTGATCTGCGAGATAATGACTGTCAGGAATGACAGTTTCTTATAGACTTACAGTTTTTGTCAGCGGCCCTTCTACATATCCTTTTTATAGCGGCAGCTGGGAGACTAAGTACGTGGCACAATTGCATAGGCTATATGGAAAGGTTACCTTGTTCTTTCATAGCCAGGCTACGTTCCCATTCAGGATAAAGTCCAACAACACGAAGGCAGAGTAATAACCATATGCACTTTATCACCTTGTCTGAGAGCATTTTTGGCTCTTTGCTGGGGATCCCCATGTATCAGGAGAGGGAGTGAAGCAGGGCTGAATGGGGCTGTAGTAACACAGGGAAGGTGTGTGGCACCCAGTAGCTTGTGGCATACACTTTAGTTCTGCTTTCAATTTCCTTGATCATGAGGATATGTTGGAGTAATTTGGACTTGAGTAAGATTTTCCTGCTTTAGAGGTGAAGGAAATAAAATGTTTGCTCCATCTCCCTGCTACGCTTTGGCTAAAATGAATATCAAAAAAGCACTAAGACATTTGGCAGACTGGATGGATGAATGTTGGTTGGAGAAGTTGGATTTTGGATCCAGAAAATAAATATTGCCAGCATTCCCTTACCACAGACTTTTGAAAGATTTTGAGCATCTGTTAACTCCTTAACAATTTTGAATTTGTGGTTGCTTTAAGACACTCTGTTCAGATACTTTAAGAGTTTTTAGCAATTGCTTCCAAGGGAAGAGTTTTGTGAGATGCCACCGGATATAAAGCAAGTGACGCATGGCTGAATTGCTTACCTACTCCTTTGCTAAACATTTCCACTGACACCATGAACCACAGGCATGCAGAGCACTACACCTGAGCCACCCGAACCCTCTGGACTCTGCTGCTTCTCCCTCCCCTCAGCCCCTTGCCTTCTTCTCATTTTGCTCTGCAAACTCTTAATCCTTGGTCAACAATCTCAGCCAAGACCTCAACCCCATAATCATAAATCCATTAATTACTCAACTTCTTAGACAAGTGTAGAGGTCTGGGTAAGGGGCTCATTATTCTGATGACAGAGAGAGTGTTTCCGGTTGGTCTGGTTTTGTTATTACGACGTATCCTGCAAGGAGTGCTTTGACTGAAACCTCAGCTTTCATACAATCAGCCTGATTTTACCAAGGTGAGTCCACATCCTGCAACCTGCAATTTCCCTTCAGTATCCTGGAAACTATTTTCTTGCTCACAAAAGCTTTATTTTACAATGTTATGGTATAGGCCTGCAATGCCACACACTGTTTTGCTGTGATGTCACTACATTGCAAAACAATACACTGGCCTTTGCAAAGCAAAATAAGAAGAATTAGTCTCCAAAATCTGATGACTTTTGTTTGTTTTTAACCAGCTTTGTTGAGACAAAAATAAAGGAACAGATTAAAACTTATCATACAACTTTCTAAATAGAATTTCAACAAAATGTTGTTGGTTAGTCATTCTTCTGTTACTAAGCTACCTCATAATTGTTGCTCTGTACATAGGAAGTCTGATAATTGTTTTTATATAGAGCTGTTTAATTAAATATTTGATTCAACTAAATAATAGTTTTTAAAATGGCATGAAAGGAAATGACGTGAATAGTTGACTCTTCTGGTAATAGGGAAGGTGGTTTAGGAAAGAGGTGTGCAATATTAGCCTCTCAGCTGCATGTGTGCAAGGAAGTGATCTATTTTGATATAAATCCCATGGAAAAAATCTGCACAGAAATAGTCCTCTGTTACAGGTGTAATTTTTAATCTGTAAATCACATTGTTCCTCAAAAGTAGCAAAGCTGGGCTATATACATTCTTCTTCACTCTCTCATCCAGGGAATCCCCAGGTCACCCTGGCTGTGGGACACACAGGAGGCCCCAGTAGGGTTCCCTGCTCCCAGGGATGTCTCTGTTTCTCTGCTTATCAGTGCAAATGATTATTTTTAAGCACTAGTGACATCAGATCCAGCTATTTCTAGAGACTCACAGGCAAAGATTATCAATTTCCCCTCTGGTAATCTACCTGGGCTACTAAATCTAAGATTATCAGTCTTCCTGCCTTAAATAGCACTAGTATCTTTGTCTACAAAGTCTTATGTGCTAGAAGAACAATCTAGTGACAGCATTAATTTAGAAACTGGACATCCAAATGATTGATCTTGTTATTCCATTAATCACTTTAAAGTGAAAACACTATATAAAGTGTTACTTGCTCTACATTTGTTCATTATATTATTCGTAGAAAAATGCTGTCATTCTTTCTAGATATACAGCATGTTTTTAATTTAAAGATGAATATATTACAAGACGAATATAACTGCATATAGGCCAGCACATTAAAAGGAGATCTCCAGTTAAAACATCTGAAAAATATCAGAAGTGGAACCAGTTTCACTGTTCAGTGGTGAAAGTGCTCCAAAGATATGAATTGGAACACCTCATTGATTCAGATATGGGCTACAAAGAAACATGTTTTCAGGTTACTATTTTCAGCTTTGACATGGACTCTATTAGAAAGCAAGAAATGCTTTATTAGCTCGCCATCTAACTATTAAAATAATGTTCATATAGATTCTCTTGCAATGACAGTGCTTGGAAGATTTCAGCTAATGTGCATAGGGAAAGACAGCACTGTATTGGAAAACACTTTGAAGACTGTGTGAGATAGATCTCCACGTCATTCATGATTTTTAAAAGAAGACACAATTATCTTCATGCTTGCTAAATTCATCTGCACTGCTACGCAGAGGCCTCTTACAGATGTATTCGAGAAGGTACTTCTAAATACTGCATAATGACACAGGAAACAAAACACAACGCCCAACATTGCACTGTTAGGATCAGAAGAGGCTTTGCAATAGCAAGAAATAAGAGTAAGATTAATCTTGAGACAGTAGAGACAAGAACAATAGAAAAAGATACTTGTGGGATAGTTTTTGCATTGTATTTTGCTCTGTGTTGAGAAGTCCTTTCAAATACCAAATTCCATACTAGATATGGGCATATCATGACAATGAAAACCAGACAGCATCTTGTGAATGACTGGATTTTAATCTTTGTAGGAAAAGTCAGAAGAAGACAATATAATTATCTGGAGACCTAGTCAGCCTAATTTCCTGGCCAAGGTCTATTATGGATCATTAGTATTGCTTTGTCTGAATTCCTTCAAAAATTTTGATCGAATACATTATATTTTATATCCAACCTCACGGTACACTAATGTGCTGTTAGAGATCTCTTTCTTTCCCTGGCGTAGGTGACTATGTTTTGATTGTGGAAAGAGTGATTCTTGTCTGAAAAAACATAGCATTCTGCAATCCTGGACAATTTTTAAGTAAAAGATGCTATATAAATATAAATCACTTTTTTATTATTCCTAGTGTGAATGAATACTTTCAAATACTATGTTATGGCATTTATTGAAAAAGCTTTCTAATACTGCTTCTTTAGGAAAGCAAAATAAACTCAGTGATCTCCAGTAGGATTTGAGCTAGTATGTGAGCTTTGTCTAAGGTAAATCTGAGTATTTTAGATCCTGATGCTATGTTGACATGGCTAGAGAATAGAGTTTCTGAAGAACCTTAAGAGTGGCAAGAAGTATAAAGTCATATTGACTTTACGAGACAATAGCATCATTCGAAGTGAAGGCATACTATAGTGGTAGCATGACATTTTCTAAATATACCTCAGAACTTTACTTAAAAGTGTCACAAACAGCAACATGTTCATCTTATTAGGATAAAAATAATGATTTTTAAAGGAAAACCTCAGTCTTATAGAGAATAAGGAAATTGCCCTCATGAGCTGATGACAGACTCTCCATGAAATTTTTACATCATAAATTAAAAATGGCAAGAGAGGAATGTCCATAGAGGAATGAGCTTCGCTCTCTGAATACATACCAGCTGTGCTTGAGTGACTCGACGCAGCATTTATGGAGCCTTAACACATTGTTAGACTATGTTACAAGTCTTCTGGGGCAGGCACTAATAGTGGGGTTGGTGCTAATCTCTTGATGTGCCCTAGACAGTCACTGTCCACAGAGGTAGTGCCATGCTACCAGTAGGTGTTTATTAAGATTTGTGCTCTGTGGTGACCTCACCAGCAGGCAGGAAAGGGCTGAGGAGCAGCCCTGAATTAGGGCAATGTGTAGCCATCCTGGCTAAGCCCCCTGCCTGAGGCTGCTGGCCAGGCTGGGTGCTGCCATGAACAAGGTGCCTGCCACCCCACACATCTCCTGCATGCAGATGTCCCTTCCTAGGGTTTTCCTGAGAGGCTCTGCATGGACAGAGCACAAAAAATGTAATTTTGTTTTCCAGTGTTTATAGGCTGCAGGTTGCTTTGACAACACAGTTTTAAACCCCACTTTGGTCCTGCTTGATTTCATTTGTGCGATTGTTCTAATTAGGCGGCCAAGATTATTTCCCCATGGACTCTGCTTGCTGTTTCCATGGGGGAGACACTAAGGCTCTGTCCAAATTGTCACTCAGAGGCTACACTATTGCTTCTCTGTTTTATTTTCCTTATATTTTTTTTACTTGATGATTGTATTACTACACAGATAGAGTAGCAAGTCCCCAAGCACATTCCCAACTTCCCACAGTGAGGGAGGGAGCGGAGGAGTGAGTTATTTGCACCTGTGTCCTACCCACAAAGGGAAAACAGCACGGCATGTACAGAAGGCATAGCTCCACTCTGCCCACAAGCCTCTGCAAGCGCAGGCCTTCCATCTCCAGGAGAAGCCTAACGCTGCCCCAGCCTTCTCAGCCACTCAATGCCACAATGCAAGTTAATACCAATGCATGGTCATGTGGCAAGAGATAGATGCTAGTCAGGCACATCTGGAAAAAAATTGCAGAGTGAGCTTTGGAATAGGTCCCATTGGTTGCTCTGCTTCCTTCCAGCCACTGTGTTACTCAGAGCATGGGAATAGCAACAAGGTCTGTGAGGAGCAGATGAGAGGAACTCATCCCTTGCTTTTCAGAGAAGGATCATGTCATTGTCATTTAGACTTGAGTCTCATTGTGAGCGGAAGTATTAAAAGATTAGTGAGTCATTTATACCCAATTGTGCTTCCAAACACAAGGGTGGCTTTCCTTACAGCTCAGGGTCACTGTTTGCATGTGTGTGCAGAAGAAAAGAGAACAGGATTGTCTGGTGTGACTGCCCTGCTGGGAGAAGGGTTAGGTAATGACTTGCTTCAGATGAATTAACACATTAAGGGAACCCTGCATCCCATCAGCTTCCTAAAATAATGCTACTTGCTTGTTGTGACAGTAAATCCCAGATTAGCATGGTGTTCTCTCTTCTAACTTTCCATCTACTTCCTCCTTTCACAACCAGAAAAATAAGAACATGGTACAGTTGTTTTGCAGGATCAGAAGGTAAGATGGAGTAACATCAAAATCTCAGTTCTGTTTTATGCTACGTTTGTATATGTTGTCTACTGTCAGATAGCTTAAGCTCAGTTTTCAACCTGCATTAAAAACCAGGCCTGCGAATATATTTTTGAGTTTATTTTGTGTTTGAATTTTACATACTATTTTGATTGCCAAGCACTGTCACTAGACTCAAATGCAGCTACAATGCAGGTCGTATTAAATAGCTCATGTTCTATAAACATGCTATGGGCCAGATGGCAGTTCATGGCTGGGAGTCTCTCAATAACTCATGCGAGTGTAACAATCCATCTGATGTGGTAAAAGTGCTAACTTTGCTAAGAACCTGATCTAAATGGTCTTAAGGGCCTTGTATCTCTAATTGATTTACAGACTACCGAAACCTTACTTTCCAGTGTGCATGTCTGTGTTTTACATGGTGAAACCGGCGCCATGGAATGCTCTTAGCAGTCCATGAGGGAAGGGAGGATTGCACAGCTTATTTTTCCTCATTATTCCTACACAACCTGTGAACAAGCAGTGTTTACCTAATTGCTTCCCTTATTAAGTTACAGAGGAGCATCCTTAGGGGCCTCACCAAAGGCCTTGTTGGGTCTGGTTGATGCCTTTCAGCTCATGGAGCAGCCTGCACACCAGTGTAAACCCACTGGCCATGGAGCCACGCTGGAGTAGTCTTCATGTGGGCCATAAGCCTACACTGCTAAGCTAGCCTGGCAGGAGCACAGCTCATGGGAGTGGAAGAGGAAAGCTCTTCACAGTGAGCTTCACTGAAGGAGACTGAGCATTTCAGAGGATCTGAGCAAGCTTTACTGAGCATCTACACAGTGAAGGTTGAAAATTGAGTTAATGTAGTACAGCACTTTTATTTAAAGGAGCAATCACCTCTGATCCTCCAACAATCCCTCTTAAAAGAGCAAGTCCAAGTGTGCATACAGATCTTTAAATAATGTGTTATTACCCATCTGTCCATTTTCTTTCAGCTGTATGATGTGAAAATAAAGATTTATTTGGAGTCTGAATGCCAGAATGCTTTGGAAATCCTACCAGTCTCCATATATCTTTTTTTCCAATTATGATTGGAAAAAAAAACCCTCTCTCTCACTGACTTTTCACACTTCTCTACTTTCAGATTATATTCACTGTTTTATCATAGGAAAACACTGGTTCTGTTCTCTGGTTACACTGCAGAGAAGGAAGAAGTAAAAAGAACTGAGATTACCATCACACTTTGAAGTTCTGAGCAGTTCAACAGTTTAAGAAAACTGAAATTATTCAGGGATTGGATATCCAAACACAGTCAATCATTTACAGGTCTTGCTCTCAGTGATTGATTCTGAGCTTTGACTCACCTTGCCAGCTCAGAGCAGATAGTGTGGCTCTTTGTGCAGGAATTAATTTATAGCCAGTATTAGAAGGGAATTACACAGAAACAAAAGCCTTGACCCTCAGGAGGATTTTGAGGCCACAGTCCTTGCTTTTTAGCACAACACTTCAGCTGGTGCAGCTGGAAGGTGCTTTCACTCTTGAAGTGCAGTGGAGAAAGCCCCTCTCCTGTCTTATGGTTCCAGCTATGAAGGGTGTTGGATGCCAAATACATGATAGGAAGTCAAGAGTGGCAGACTTTCCTGGAGCAGAAAGCCAAAGATTCATCCACCCTGGTATGTAGGGACTAGGAATCAGGTCTGAATTGCTTGACTGACAAACTCAGAGCTTATAAGATTTCTTTTCCTGAAATTAAAGTTCAGATATTTCATGAGAACTTAATGCTATGAAATTTTAAGTGCCTCTATATACCTTTTCAAGTCAAATTACCACCAAGTATCCATTACATACTCAAAGTTGGAAGTAGAAGAGTTTGGGAACCTCCATCCATTTGTAGCTCTTGCCCTTGGTGATATTTCATACTGTTCTGCTGTATCCATACACCAGTAAGAATTATTAAGGGAGGTATAAGATTCTTATTTGAATTTCCTATCTTTAATGTCCTATTATCACTGAAAAATCAGGGGAAGTCAGAGAAAAGTTCATTTGGATCCTTCAGGTGTGAAAGACATCATTAAAATTCATGCTTAAAATTTGTGGCATATAAAGTGACACTATAATGCATGTTTGCTTGAATTGACAAGTTAGATAAGTACTTTATTGTATAGTTTGTGTTTTATTTCATTTTATTTTTCTTTTAATACAACTATTGCAATAAGTTGGGAATTCAGCATTTTATTCTCTGGCAAATAGCTATGAGTGAGCTCTGTGATTCAGCAAGTCAGCAGCACTGTGAGAAGGACTTCAGGTCAAAGCAATCAGCTGCTGTAGACATGAAAGCATTACACTAAAATAGCATTGCAGCATTCACAGTGGACACAAAAAAAATTCAATTTTTCTTCGGAGAGCACAGAAATAATGATGATGCATTTTTACAATAGAAAAGCGCAGTGCAATTTTTTGGTGATGTCAGGTCTTTTGGATTCTTTTAGGTGAGCTAGGTGGAACAAGAAGAACCAGCACTACAGTTCTTGTCTGAGAGGGAGTAAAGATTTATTATCTTCAACTTTATTTCAAAAGTGCCAATAAAGACAATATTTTTAGTCAAATGTCACTTGACCACAATGAACACACTGACATGAAAAACTGAAAAAAAAAGCCTTCACGGGAGCTTGGTTTCTTGTAGAATACTTTTTTTTCTCTTTCTTACTTACAATACAACAAAAGAATCTCTTGCTCAGAAGCAGTTTGTCATTCAGACCTAGAATCAGAAAACACAGAGGCAGACAAAAATGAGAGCATGACTTTTTTTCTTTTTCTTTCCTTAAGCTGAAATATTTTGAACATGGGAAATACTTCTCTACCAGTTCAGCTCAACATTGAGGTGAAGGCTCAGGTCAACTCCTCACATATCTGAGCAATGTGTTCATCTGTAGCTGCAGAGTGATGAGAGGTCATCTCCCTGAGGAAGGGATTGAAGGGGTTCCTGCTGCACAATGGTGCAGAAGCTGCTGGAATTAACTTTTCTCAGTGACTTTGGCTTTGAAGATGGAGAAGCAGTGACTGGGAACAGGTCTGCAGCCAGTCACAGGCATGAATTGTCAAAGCTAAGCCTGACGATGTCCAGCCTGGGAGTCTGATAGGATGTAGCACCTATCATACGCATTTGTTTGCAGGTGAAATAAAACACAGTCAATAGGTAGGGAATATAATATTCCAGTGCACATTATCACCTCCCTTCTGAATTTACAGCATCATCACCATGATTCAGTCACCCCCTTATTATGGACAGCCAGGTGCATGATCTTTCTTTAAATTTATTTCATCACAAGACTACCTTCATACAATTTAGGAAATAGAAGATTTTTGACTGTAAAGAGAATAAAAAAAATTGAATTTCAAGCTAGTATTTTTAAAGTAATTACTATTAACACAGAAAAATCAATCCAGCTAGAATTATAATAAGAATTGGAAACAGAATGGAAATAATGAAGAAAATAAAAAAAATTATGTGTTAAAACTTCTAAAGCAAATTTATGTAACCATAGTAACCATTCTTCATCTTTTCCATCAGAAATTGATCACTGAAGAAATTCTGGATCATATTATAGAATGTGAAACCTCTAAAATATGAATCTTTTTGAAAATAATAGTCAAAAGTTAAAGACAAAGGTTCAAAAGTCAATACTTTTATACATACATCTGAATTTTTTATCCAACTCACAGCTTTATGATAATTTTTAGAGACAGTAACAGGAAAGTCCTGATCTCTTTCAGGAAGAAATCAAAAGCTCATTCTCATTCACTCGTTAGCTCTAAGGTTAACTGAGATAGCTATCTAATAGGTAAACCAGTGTCTGTGTGACTGCCTAATAGTGCAGCAAAATAATCTATGTATCAGTCTTAATTTTCAGCTCATGTGAGCGTTTTGTTCTGGTGTTGCATATTTGCTTACTCAGGCAAAACATCCACCAGTATAAAACAGTAGAGTGATATTTCAAAACTATATTAAGGTTCTTTCATACTCAAAACTTTTTATATTCATATTTTTTATAAGCACTTTTTTTTATAAACACACTTTTTATATTTAAAACTCTATTAAGGAAGGTACACTTTTCATCCAGATGATTTTTTCATCTAGTAGTTCAATAGTTCATCCTTGCTTGTATCAGGAACAGTGTGGCCTGTAGGACCAGGAAGTGATTTTCTCCGTGTATTTGGCACTGGTGAGGCTGCACATCAAATTCTGTGTTCAGTTTTGGGCCCCTCACTACAACAGGGAAACTAAGGTGCTGGAGCATGTCCAAAGCAGGGCAACGAAGCCAGTGAAAGGACTGGAGCACAGACTTTAGGAGGAATGGCTGAGGGAGCTGTGATTATTAGTGTGGAGGAGACGCAGGGAAGACTTTATCGCTCTCTACTACAAGTTGTGCCAGAGGAAGTTCAGATTAGACATTAGGAAGAATTTCTACACAGAAAGAGTGGTGAAGCATTGGAACTGGCTGCACAGGGAAGTGGTGGAGTCATCATCTCTGGCAATGTTCAAGAAACGTGTACATGAGGTAGGTGTTAGAAGCGTGGTTTAATAGGTATGATGTTGAAAGACTCGATGATCTTGAAGGTCTTTTCCAACCATAATGATTCTATGATTCTATAGTTTAATGCCCTTTCCCTCAATGGTCAGTTACAATTAAATGTATTTTTCAAATAAACTAGCCTTTGAGGGTGCACAGATGTCACTTAGGATCAAGTAGACTTGCGGAAAACAGCTAATATTAAATCCTGTCATATCTGTATTTCCAGTGATGGAAAATACATATGACATAGACAACCTATTTAGATGGAAAATATAACAAATAGCATAACTAAAACAAACATGAAGCAGTTTGAGGTCATGGACAGATGTGTACTTTAAGAAAGTTCCAAATGTACAATTGAGTCCTCTGTACTGGATGGCAACCACCTCTGGCAGGGGAACAGTGATGGGAAGGTAAGAGGTAGGCTGGCAGAAGTAATGCTTTCTGGCAAGGTAAAATCTAGAAGCTATTGTGTGAAAAGTGGTATGTGAGGCAGCAAAAGAAAAGCAGAGTAAAGGGCAGTTGCATTAAATATGTTAGAGGAACTCTGTCCAGGTCTCAGTGTGGTCTTTACTAAGCATACAAGTCAAATCATGCACTAGGGGTTCTGAACAAAATAGTCTTTCTTCCACAGCTGATGTTTGCATTGCTTGTTACATTTATAGATCTTTTTCAGCACCTTACATATTTACAATCTCCTATTTGCATCAAGCTATACCTCAGCTTTCAAACTGAAGCATCGGAAGTTCCACAGGAACTTCAGGAAGCATTTCCTCACAGTGAGGGTGACAGAGCCCTGGAA
>JAUBOD010000363.1:2828193-2859063 GCA_032353885.1 Nothura maculosa | reverse complement strand
CTAAGAGGTCAGTAGCTGCATTAATGGTTATTGCATTACTACGTACAAAATATTTGTAGGAATGCAGGTCTTTCTCTCATGTATGTGTCTTATTTGTTAGACATGAAAGTGATAACGGTACAAAGTTACCTCTAATTTTGAACACAGAAATGTTTCATGGTAGCAGTTGTGCAGACCTTTGACATGACGCTTAGTTCCTTCCATGCCTTTAACAAATATGTTTCATCTCCTACCTCCATAAGGTAGTGTTAGCATGGAAGACGATACCTATACTCAGGGGAGCAGTCAGCACACTGCACTTTCAGATATCCATCAAATGTCAGGGACTGGGGCATGAGATAATAACTGTCCAAAAGTGTGGGTTGTCTTTGAGAATGTAAAATGAACATAATCCACAATTCACTAGACTCTTTAAGCAAAATTTACTATCTACACATATATTAATAAAGTCCTTGATGCACCTGAGGGCTCATCTCTAGATTACAGCAGTAATATAAAATCCCATAAAGTTATTATACACATTTTTTTTTCTTGCATAGATGGTATTTTACTGCTGTAATCACTTCCCTCTAGGAAAATTCACAAGTAGAGCTCATCTCCTTTGCTTGTGATTTATAGAGTCAACACTGCACACTTATCATGAGTTTTCCTGTGACCTGCTCAAGCACAATTAATGGAAGCCACAATAAGGAAGGTTGACTTTCCCCTTCCTCCTGAAGAACACTGCAAATAGTGTGCATTTGGAAATTTCACACAAAGTAAAATACCAGCGTGTCCCTGCTCTGTTAGGGAAGGAAGCAGGAAAGGGGAAAATCAATTAAAATAAGAGGGAAAAAAGAGAAGAAAGGAAATACACAAAAGCAGATTTTAGGGAACTTGACTGTAATGGAAAAGTGGAGAGAGAATTATAATGAAATAATGCATTTGCTACTCAGGAAACCCATTCTGGCAAGGATTTTTTATTTTTTATTCTTTTTATCTGGAGAAACAGTTTGCATTTGCCTGTAAAATCTGCTTGTCCAGTGACCAAATGGGTTAATATATCACTGGGAGAACAGAACTCAGACTTCATTACTGTGCTGGAAAACATATTAGCCAAACAGCAGGAACAAATGCATAGTCCTCTGCACGGTTCTGGTCACAGGGCTCAGGTCTAAATTTGCACATGCTGAGAGTTTCTTTGGCCTAAGGCCCTCTTGATGATTAGATCTGGAAATAGGCCCATGTTCTTTAAGGACAAAGAATACAGAAGGGAATTCAATAAAAATTCCACTGAGTGTGGTATTCTCCTTCATTTCCTCTTCCCCTCTGCTCTAGTGCAACATCCATCCTCCAGGCTACTAGCAGCAACAAAATATGTGTGAGGAGAGCAAATTTTAGGTATAATACCTGTTCATAATAAAGCTCACAAGGCTGAAGGAGGAAGGATGACATAAAGCTGTTCACTGATTTTAAAGGCTTGTCTTTGTTGCTTCAATCTGTGCACTGATAGGTTTTGTATTGTTTTAATTCCGTAACATTAAAATGCTACCAAATTCACATATGATTCATGATGAAGATCTAAAACATTTTGTGAGGTATGAGTGTCATTCTCTACTACTGCTACTTTTAGGTGAACTCTTGTATTATAATTATTTATAATACGAAGGGTGTTTGTAAATGCAGCTAAACCCTTTCTAGAGTGGGAGTCTTCCTATGACAGTTAACTTACTACACTTTTAGAAAAGTAAAGACTTTCCTTTATAATCTTCTTAGCATCGTGGCTTTTCCCCTGGTTATCAGAAATAATTATTTAAGAAGAATTTTCTGATGTGCTTTGACCTGTTTTTGCAGCAGATCCCAGGAGCACAGAATGCACAGTCTTGCTTTTGCCCTTGGAAATACATCTGCATGTTCACACCTTCAGGTTGAAGTTTAAATATTTTGGCTGCTCTGCTAAAGCACAAACTTTGGTTTCCTGCTGGGATTTTACAGCCAGAAAAGGATGTGTCCCTTTTACCTTTTCACTTTTTAAATATTTTGTGTATTTGAGGCACACTATCCTTTGTTTAGGTTTTAGTTTTGTGTTGTTTTGTCTTGAAATTGTTCAAGGACTAGATAAGGAGGTGTAAAATGTCAGACTTTAAAAAATAAATGGAACAAGAAGCTGTGGAGATAAAATTAAAATAAAAAATAAAATTAAAGGAAAGGAAGACTTGGGATTTTGGAGAAAGTCTGCGACTATTTTCTAAAGGTGCTGAATTTCAGTTATTAAAGCAAAGAGATGAAGACTAAGTAGGTAATAAATGTTTATTCTGGCAAAACAGGCATCAGTTTGTAGCTGACGATATTAGTACACATTAATCTGCATACTCTAATTTATGCATGTGTGTGTATGTAATTTTTTTCCCCACAAATTTGTGTTTATTTAGACGTTCTGCAGGAGATGTTTCTGTGTGTAGTGCCTAATTTTTAATTTTGAGTTGGCTCTCATGCTATCCCAATCTCTAAACTTAATATAAAACTGTAAACTTGCATGAGAAGATCCATGCTTTAGGCAATCACATGCTGCAACTAATGATAGCAAATGGTTCTGATGATTTTAGCTTCTACTGTTTTCCATGAAATGGACTACCTACCTTTGTATGAATGCATGAATAAAGAGAAAGAATTGTAAAGCTAATTTCTATTAGCTTTTTAATGCTATTATGAAGCATATTTATAATGTTATAAATGATGCACATTTAGTGATGAAGTATATACCTTGATTACCCTGTAGCAGTTAAATATATCCATGTTTCAACATCAACACTTACACAAATATTTTTCTATGCAGAGATGTGTCTATGACACAGATGTTGAAAAAAATAATGAAAAATAACTGAGGCATAAGTGAGTACTGCTTATGCATTGCAATGCATGTATTTCAAGAACACACCATATGTACGTATCGTGTAATTATAAAGTTTACTATAAACAACTAGTTTGCCTACTTTTTGCAACAGGAAAAACTACTTGTCATATCTTTTTAAAATAAATGCATATAACATTTCAGTATCAAAATGGACAGGTAAATGTACTACTGTTATAGAACTTAGACTATTTAAGTGAAAACCTTTGTACTTTTCCACTAAGAGATAAATTCTTCTCAGGGTCATGAGTTATATCTCTTTTCCAAGAACATCACCTCCTGCATATTCCATGATTATAGTTCAGCATCCAAACACAAAATAAAAGAGAGAGAGGAAGAGAATTCAGGAAGCAAAGTCATTTACTAGGGAATAAATTAGTTACTGACTAAACATTTTCAGCATTTTGATAAGACACTTCTTGCATGCCAAGAGACATTGCTGAGTAGGTGTCAAAAGTCCAAGCAGATTCAATCTAAAGATAAACTCAAAGAACATTCTCTGCCAGCATTTTGTTGATTTTCACATTTCAATATGTTTCACAACCTTAGATGAATTTTCATTGCCTATTGCTGGTAGCATATTATACCAACAGGATCTCCTGTGACCTGACTTGAATTTTTCACCCGCTTAGGAACAGTACCATCATTAGCCAGGCTGCAGGGGGCCAGAGTGCAAAGTTCTTGCTACTCAGAGACTGAAGAATGTGGCAAGTGTATTTGGAAAATGAAAAACATAACACAATTCCAGGAAAGACAAAGCATCAGAATTAGATAAAGAAATAGATAAGGGATTATCTGCCTTGACTGCAGCAAGACTTTCAGCACTATCTCCCATAATAGCCTCGTAGAAAAGTTGCAGAAGTGTGGGTTAGATGAGTGGACAGTGAGGAGAGAGAACTGCCTGGATGGCAGAACCCAGAGGACGGTGATAAATGGGACCAAGTCTAGTTGGAGGCCTGTGGCCAGTGGTGTCCTGCAGCAGGCATTACTGGGGCCAGTGCTTCTCAACTTGTTCATCATGCACTTGGACAAAGGTCCAGCACCCTCAGCAAGTTTGCAGATAATGCCAAGCTGAGTGGAGTGGCTGACACTACAGAGAGCTGTGCTGCCATTCAGAAGGATCTGGACAGGATGGAGATTTGAGCAGAGAGGAACCTCATGAGATTCAACAAGGACAAGTACAGGGTCCTGCACCTGGGAAGGAATAACCACAGGCAGCAGTACAGATTAGGGGTCAACTTGCTGGAGAGCAGCTCCACGGAGAGGGACCTGGGAGTCCTGGTTGACACCAAGTTAACCATGAGTCAGCAGTGTGCCCTCGTGGCCAAGAAGGCCAACGGGATCCTGGCCTGCATCAGGAGGAGCGTTGCCAGCAGGAGGGGATCCCACCCCTCTACTCAGCTCTCGTGAGGCTGCACCTGGAATATTGGGGGCAGTTCTGGGCTCCAGTATAAGAGAGATGTGAAGCTTTTAGAGAGGGTCCAGTGGAGAGCAACAAAGATGATTAAGGGAATGGAACATCTATTGTATGAGGAGAGACTGAGTGAGGTGGGCCTGTTTCCTCTGGAGAAGAGAAGGTTGTGAGGGGATCTGATTAGTATGTATAAATACCTGGAGGATTAATGTAGGGAGGAAGGGGCCAAACTCTACTCAATGATGGCCAGTGATAGGACAAGGGGCAATGGGTATAAGTTGCAACACAGGAAGTTCCATCTCCATATGAGGAAGAACTTCTTTACTGTGCAGGTGACAGAGGAACAGACTGCTCAGTGAAATTGTGGAGTATCCTTCTCTGGAGGTCTTCAAAAGCTGCCTGGATGCCACCCTGTGCCCTGTGCTGTAGGTGTCCCTGCTGGTGCAAGGTGATTGGATTAGATGATCTCTAGAGGTCCCTTTCCCTTCCAACCTTAACCATTCTGCAATTCTGTGTGGCTCTGTGATAAATACCTAAGGGTGAAATCTGGCTGCTGGACAGTGCTGTGATACATTTTTTCATAGCATGTAACAGAGAACAAAGGATCTCGTTCTCTGATCCTGAAATTCTTTATTTTGCTCCCAGGACATAAAGGATGGTGCAGGTCCGCGTAAAAGCATTAACCCTTTTTTTCTCTTTAAAACACCCTTACTGTATTTCATCATATATTCCAGTGAAAGTGGATGATGGTTTCAGGTCCTACATCTGGAGGTAAGTGAAAGGCTAAGCTGTCTCAGTCCAACCAGATGGCATTTCCAGGCACAGCTTGAGCAGAAGCGGTGGGGTCTGTAGCTCACTGGTCATGAATACCAGTTGATGCCAGATGTGCCACCATCTGTTCATACAAGAACCATCAGAGCTCTGCCAAGGCTGAGCAGCTGCTCTGGAGCACAGGCTGCTGTGGTGTGCTTGTTTACATGCCATGGAGAGCTTTCTGAACAGAGTCCTTCTTGGGTTCACTCTCAGGATGTCTTTGACTTTCTCTTGGGGATCTATTTTTAGGACTTCATCAGTTATAAGGAACAGCACTGACAGAAGCCAGCTTATCAGATGCATTTCAAGAACAGCCACACTACATATTGATGATCTCAGCACTGAAAGCCTAGTCAGTGTTCACCCATTAGGTTTGCCAGACATGCCCCAAAGTAATTAGAAGTGGAGAGTGAGAAGGCTGAAGGGACACAAAGATGTCTTCTGTCTCTCTCCATGATGTGCACCCAGCTCTCATGCAAGTATGCCCAGATGGACATACCTGGAAATACCATGTAAACAAGCATGGGATGGAAATAATACATAGAAACTCTGTTAAGTGCACTGACAGGGGAGCACAAATGTTGACTCAGAATAGCCTTTTTATAGTTGAGTTTTATGCAGAAGTGTGTTCCTTTATGTAAAGGAACACTCAGAGTGTAATGAAAATATCTTGAACTATGGACTTGGTTATATGTGCTTTAACAGTACATTGTCCAAAGACAATGAGACCAATAAAATGCAATTCCTTAGTCTTTTCAACTTGATATGGACTTGACATTAAAGTCTAGACATCCATTTGAAGGAACAATAACCTTTGTTGGATCTCCTTTAAAACATCCTTTTGTCCAAATAGGACAGAATATCATCTTCCAGCAAAGCAAACTAAGTGTAAACCTTGTCTCTGTGGCTACTATATGGCTATCAGTCTCTCTTTTAAGCCAGACTTACTCAGGGAAGGACACCAAACTAACAGATGAAAGTACAGCAACACCAACTTTTTAAAGTACAAGCTGAAGAAGGGGCTATGAGAGAGCTAAGGAAATGCACTACTTGAGTTTTTCTTTGAAATGATGCTGGTTGATTTTTGATTGAACACATACAACATGATCTAACAAGTTATTTTCTAGGGCCAAGCCTGAAACAGGCAGAAAACACGGAAAAGAGTGCCCCTCCCTCCAGATACTTTGATTTGGATCAGACTATAGAGACCACATAAGAAATAATCCACAGGAGAGCTGATCCATGCACAGAATACAGGAAATCCTTTTGCATAACTACTAGCAAAAAGAGCTTCTTTATTGTAGAGGATTAAATCTGACGCTACTGTTATGTTCTGTCTTAAGTTCAATGAATGCATCTCTTCTGCTAGATTTGTATACTGTCCATAATAAGAGTCCTCAACCTTAAATGCGGTCTCTGGCCATTACTGGAGTAATATGTAAAAGGATCGTTTAATATTACTCCTTCGAGATCTGGAATTAAGTCTCTTGTTTAGCTGTAATCATTACATTAACAACATACTGTGAGGTTATGAATCCTGATCTTGTGGTTAATGGGGCTCTAGAGATTTGTGTCCAGTTCTTGGCTCAAGCATAAGCTTCAGCTGTTCCATTAATCACTATATGCACCAGTTCCTAATCTGTAAAAGTCAAATGATAGCATATTCTGTGTCTGTTTTGTCTAGTATTCAGGCTCTTGAGGGCACTGACAGTTTCTTTGGATTTATATAATACCTAGCGTAACTAGGTTCTAATCTTGACAAGCTTCTGCAATATTTGTTCTTTCCAGACAAAGAACAATTGCAAAATATTTCTAAGTCATGCTCATTTTAACTACTCAGTGGAGCTCACAGTCTCACCTTCCTCCCAGTCTCTCTATATAGCCCTTGTAAAGACTCCTTTTATTCTGCCACATCTGCTGGGCTATCTCCTAGAAACTCCTCCTCTGTGCAAAAATGTTCTTCTAGCTCTGCTACAATGCTAATGTTGCTTTCCACAAAAAGACAGAGATGTCTGGAATTAAAGAGAGGACAGACCCTGCCAAATGACAGCAACATGAAAACTCTCATCAGTCCTCTGATCAAGTCAGAAATAATCACTTACTGTTAAGGGTTTAATTAAAACACATACACAAATATACACAAATAGGTCATCACTATCTCTCACTTTCCCTTTTTATTACTTTTTTATGAATTATTGGTGATAACAGTTTTGCTATAAAATGAATAATTCTCCCTTCCTGCACATTTCCTTTAGTGAATATTTAGGGAAATAAAACTTTTGGCAGGAACAACACCTTCCTAAGAGAACTGCAGTGCACTCAGGGAGTATCTAAACAAAATCCGTCCAGATTCAGATACACCTTGTGTACACTTTGTGCTATGCCACTGACCATGCACAGGACACTTCTCAACCTTCTTTGCTTATCTGCACAGCAATACAAATGACATACTTAAAAATAAAAATATAATAAGTTCCAAGTGTTCTAAATACACTGATTTGACGTGGGAAATGGTGCTGAGAGTACAAGGTTTTCTACAGTGATGCCTGGAACTTTGCAAGATCAGTGCAACAAGGAGGGTTGTAACTGCTAAACAGGGTACTTCTTACTTCCTTGGCAGATCAGTTTGTCAGAGGGAACAAAAGGACTTTCATCCACGGTGTCCTTACCTAAATCAGATGAAATGAGTGTTGCTCTCAGAAGACAAAAGCCTCATCTTGTTTGACATATTTACAAGCAGCTCACATATTCCTGCTTCTTTATCACCAAAGAAACTGTTTTATTAACCTGGATTTGACTGACATTATCTTGGCATGGAAAGTAAAATCCAAATAAGATTTAAAGAAAAATGCTGGACTGATTAAAGGCGTGTCACAAACTTTTAACCTTTTAGGTGAAGGCTGCTCTGAGGGTACCTACTCTCTACAGACAAGACTTTCTAGATAATATTCTGTCTGCAGAATGGTTTTTCCTGATTGCTTATCAGCTGATTTTCAAAGTGACCTTAGTACTACTGAAAGATGCCTATTCAACATCTGAGAGGATGAAGTCCCCTCTGTCAAGTACACAGGTATGCACAGGTACACGCATGTGCAGTGCCAGCTCCAATGTACTCGCAACGTGGCTCAGTCCAAAGGGAACTTTCCCAGCTGAAGGCAATTCATTTTATGACTAGGTGACATTTATATGTGCCTAATTGTTCCATTATCAGGATGGTGCATAATCTAGAACTGTGTCATGGTGGAAAAAATTCCCCAGACACACATGCAGCCCCACATACTGCTCTTGAGTGCCAAAGGACACTAGCCCTTTCCTCAGCTATGGTCATAGTGGCAGATAGCACGGCTGGACATGCAGAAATGTGTGTTTTGCTGTGGAAGACATTCAGCAGTAATTGATTGAATGCATGGCAGGTATTTTTCACTGCTCCTGTCTTTCCTACCCAGCTGCAGAGCTATATTCAGGCTGACATTTGGATAGCTGTATACTGGATATCCGTCTGGCTTCTCTGCTGCACCTGCCAAGTAATGTGCATTAGTTTGGTCATTGCTATTTTTTTGGTTTGTGATTGCATTTTCTCCAAATAGGCACTATGATCTCATTTCATAAAATCTATTAGATTTTTAGGCATTAAAATTTAATTTAAGAATACATTGGAAAACTCATAGACAGATGCTCTATCTTTCAGTCCATTGCATTCCCAACATACTTTCTACTTCCCATGGAAACTTTTGCTTGCTTCCTTTTCCATTTGATTGGACAACAGTACCAGTATTACTTACCATATAGAGAGTAACCCTTGCTGCCAAAGAAACAGACTGAGAGTCCTTGGATTTCATTTACGTGTACTGTCATTCCTCTCCTGAGCAACACTGATAGCAAAGACTTGAATGCTCCTTCATTGCTTTTGTCCCTCTCACAGACCTTCTCATCCCTTACCCTGGAGCACCCTATGTAGCTTGTGAGGAGCAAGGTTGGGCCTGCTCTGCATGGAGCTGCTGAGATTCACAGTTTTTGCCCTGCACCATTTCCAGGGTAAGGCATCCAGAAACAGCAAGCACAGCCGCCAAGTACTGCACAAGATTTGGGCATGCCAATAAGGAGAAAGGATGACAACAGGCTTTTCCAGTTAGTGCTAGTCTGAGAGATGTCCTGGCAGCAAAGCTGCATCTTTGGCATTTTACACAGCCGGGTACAATGGGCAACCAAAAGTGAAGGAGTCTGTGTAAGGATGAACTTCAAATGGCTCTGAGGGACTGAAACCAAGAGCACTGACAGTGGTCTTGCTCTAGACAGAGGTAGCACACTTACTTTTTGCAAATGCATCTGATTGCTGTAATCCAGAGGGGCTCTGGTAGGACTGAGTGAGGCTTTTTCAGCCACGAGGTACACTGATGTGACAAGCTCCAGCTCCCAGGCCAGCTCCCTGCCTCCAGCACATAGCAAGGATGATGGACAGTAATAAGCACTCACCGTGAGACTACTACAGTTCATAACACAAATGACAGTGCGTTTGTACTTGTATCACACACTGCAGTACCTTGAGACACAGATCTGTTTTATTTTACCCTGCATACTTTATGCTGCCTTTTGCAGTCTTGCTATGGACACACTGGCAAAGGATTGGGCCAAACAACTGAGGAGTTAATGCACATGAGCAGGAGTGTTCAATCCAGCTGAAGGCACATGTGCAGAAGAAAGGAGTGAAACAAACAGGAGATGTTTCCAGATGGCCATAGGACTCAGACTGCATTGGTTTGTCCTTCAGCTCTCCTTTTAATGATGTTCTGTGAGGACCCAACTGCTATGTTGTGAATTTCTCTGAGGAAATATTGCCAGACATCATATTCACATTCACAGCCTCCTTCCCTGCCAGCTCTTACATCACCCATTGTTGGCAGATTTCATCAATGAGGATGGTTTTCTGGCAATTATGTTAGCTAACCTTTATGTAGCTTTGTTGTTCTGCATTTCATAGTAACTGTTGCAGTTTATGAACTCCTTTCTTGAGAGCTTTCAATTGATATACTGGCCCATAGCTTACAGTCTTATTACAATTTGAATATCTTGCAGGGTTTTTGTGGGGCTGATGAGGCATGATCTGACAGGTGCATTCCCACACACATACACAGAGTGATTTTTTTTTGTTGTTTGTTTTTTGTTTTGGTTTTCAAGAACTAGGCAGTTGAACGATTCAAGGAAAAGCTGAAGAGTTTCTTCAGGGAATGACAGCCAAGATCCCTCTAAAATATTCAGGAATTCAGGAGGTGAACCCTGCAAATCTATCAGCCAGCTTTCAAAACTCCTAATGAAGACTTGGAGGTTGGGGATGTGAAAGAGGTAAGTGGACGCTGTTATCACAGCCTGGCAAGGCTATGTGTTTCCTTCAATTCAGTCCCTAATACACACAAAGCAGCAACATACCTAACAGCTGCATGTACTTTGCTTCCCTTTTGAGCCCTGCTCTGGCCAAAAAAACTTTTATCAGAGGACACATTTGGGTACTTCTTCTGATTAATGATAAATAACCAAGTTATATTAAAAGTTTTCTCTTCAGCATCACTGCTTCTGCTATAAATCCTCACAGAACAAAATCTCTTGGGGCTCTGCAGGACTACAAGGCAGTTGCTAAAAGGAATTTATGTAAGTGGTGCCTACATCTGGCAGGTGTCGTCTGTTTTCTTTTCCTGATATCCATAGTTTTCAACTGCAAAAGTTGAAACTACTAGTGCAGCTTGGAGGAAGAGAGTCAATTGTCTCCACATTTATGTGCTCTTTTTTGGAGCTTTCAACTCCTGCCTCCTCCTTATTCATCAGGAAGAGTAGAGGGCCAGAGCTAGTCATTGGTAGAGGAGGGTGCCTGGATGCTGTTCCTGTGGGAATTCCACATTCCCTGCAAGTCTTGCATAACACAGACTTTCCCTTGGCCTCATTCCAGGATTGCTTCCTGCCAGACATTCTTTTCCTTTAGCAAAGGGACCATATGAGGAAAAAAGAAATCTCTATTCCCTGCCAGGGAAACACCTCATTCTTCCTTTTGCCCTCAGATCTGAAATATAATAAAATTAGTTCTCTCATTGTGTGATCGTAAAACAGTACCCTAATGAAACTGTCACGGTATTCGTATAATATTCCAATATTCTAGTTCAACAGGTTTATAAAACATTCCTTGCCAGTATCTCAAAAGCATAACACCTTTTCTGCCACAAGCTAATGACTTTATTTAAATAATCTATGCTATGACATTGAAGGTCATGCATTTAAAGTGCATCAACATCAGTCATGTTGATCAGTCCAAGCAAATGTCATCACAATGGAGCTGGCTTCCTTTCTCCCTAGTTTTTTTCAGGAGCAGCACACAGCTCACTGGCATGAGTGCTGGAGCAGGTAATAGCTGCCATGACATTCATGTTTCAACCAGTAAAAACAACCACTTGTGTAATTCTCATACTATCAAAAAACAAACCCTACAGATGAACCATCTAAATATAAGTTAATTTTACTGTATGATTCGATGAGCTATTAAATACTACTCCTTTGCCAGGAGAACTACAAAAACAACTCCTCAGAAATCTCTAGGTTTTTTTCAAAAAAATAATGTGTGTGATTAAATCAAAATTAGGGTTTAAGAAGTGTTTTAATGGCCAGGCTGTATTGCAACTATTTAATTATTCTTTGGGCCATAAACTCTGAGAATGTCTAGGCAATTAAGACAAACATTCATCATATGAAGTAAAGTGCTTGTTCTCCTGTTTGTTACCGGCTAACAGTTGTCTGAAAATAAAAGAGGACTTTCTGCTTTGGAACTATCATGAATAAGACTTAGTGTTCATTAGGAGTATGAAGTAATAGGATGTTACCCAACATTAAGTCAACTGAAAGCTAAACTGTTCATCTGCCACGGATTCACAGCATAAGCTTGTCAATATTAACAGTATGGAGCTGTCTTATGTAGGAAAAAGTACCGTTGAGTTTACAGCATAAGTCCACTGAAGGAGACTGGGTTATCAGTGAGGTGGACTTTGGCCACAGGTGAGCCAAAATTCAGAGGACAGCAGCTCCTGGGGGATGCCAGGCTGCAGCGAATGCCACCAGCTGGAGGCCCTTGCAGCAAGCAGATACCATGGTGACAAGGCACTTGCTTATCCATTCACCCGCCACCCACCCCCTGCTATTCCACCTCCACCAACAGAATGCCAGGAGGAAAACTAATCTTCACCATGTTGCAACTTTTGCCTTTCCCCAGATCAAATTCAGTTCTTCTAAGTAAAAAGCAATGCAGTGCCAAAAAACACAATCGTGGAAAAACACTGAGAGAAAAGAAGATCAATAATATGTCCGTCACGTAAGATCTCTGCAGCAGAGAAGAGAGCTGCTGTATGTACAGAGGTTGACCGTAGGGGTGAGTATATTGGCACAGAAAAAAAGAGACAGCATCACCACTCCTGTTCTGGAGAACAGCTTAGATCACCTGCTTTCTCTGACTCCATTAGAAAAAGGAGGAAGAGAAGGAAGATTGTAGGACCAGGTTGGAAAAGCTTTTTCCTGTGAAGAAGTGAGACAACTGAACTGTCTCCTTCCATGTGTTTTGTGAACTTAATTCCTGATCATGGCATAGATAAGGACAGATGAGCTCTGGAAACAGCACAGTGTGAACCACCAAAACAAGTCCAGCCACTCAACACTTCTGTGTCATGACCCAGATTTCAACAGTGTATGGAAATTTCTCAAGCAGCACTGGGAAAATAGTCCTCAGACTTGTTAGAAAATTAGTGCATAAGACATACAGAGAATGAACTCAGAACTGCAAATGCTCTCACACTTTATTTGCTCCAAGGACTGAGAAGCAAAGTGCAAACGAGATTATGAGAAGCTAGCCAGATGGATGTACTATTACCTCAGCCAGGAATACCATAGCAGGAAATCTTCACTATTATTTTAATCAGAGGATTCCTGTTACAGAACTGATGTTCTCATTAGCAGAACAGGTTCAAGCAAAATAACCAGATTTAAATAACTTTTTAACAAATAGGTAACATGCTATGTCCACAAATGATGAACCACAGGTTAAAAGTGGTCTAGTCACAAGTAGCAAGGAATAGAAATTACAGTTATCAGAACAATTTTAGTGATAGGTGGTCTGAAAGTTCTTTTAATCAGATGTGTGCCCAGAAAATTCTCAAGCAATCCCCCCAACCTGGATTGCCCTTTTTAACAGTTATAATTCTGGACCTACAAATCAGTAAAAAAATAAAAAATAAAAATAGGATAGTACATGAAAGTTACAGAAGTGGATATCTGATAGAGATGGGCAGGAAAAACTGTCTGGGGAGGCAAAATGGAAACCATGAACTATGTCCAACTGGCTCTGCAACTGCCAACTTTGACCTATTGACTATCCCAAAGAGACTGCAGAGCCCTGTTAGAGCAGTGGCAGCAGTGATGACCTTATGTGCACTGCCTGGTGGCCTTGTCTGCACTTTGCAGAACTTTAACTCTCGAAAGGCCAGATTGTTCCATATGAGCATTTTATGGCAAAGTGTTTTATGGCTGCCTTGTGCTTTGTACCTGCTGCTGTTAGCAAAGTTTGAGTCCACAGGTCTGCAGAGCAAAGCACTGGCCAAAGTTCAGGGGTGGTGACATGGGAGCAATGCAAGTTGTTTGCAGTGTGAGCATTTTTCATTGTAATGTCCTGATTTAAGAGCTGTTCAGGTTTTGTAAATGTGAAACTTGTAAACTGTACTAACAGCTATTCCCCACCTTTTGAGGAGGTATTTTTTTCAAGGAATGACTATAAATTGAGACTGGACAGCTCAGAAGAGTATTGAACTCTCAAAGAGAACTCCATGAGAACTGTTGTGTACCTGTCATTATTTAATGCATCGTCAACAGCTTGTTCTGCTTTGTGAAGGCACAATGGGAAACAGAAAATATACTATTAAACCTATCTGTTACAGTGCCTGTTTTTAAAAGATCAAGGAGCATTTCATACTGTCTAGAGTTAGATGGCTAGGACGGATATAAAGCTTTTCTTCCTTTATATGTCTGAAGTCAATCATTTGTATCTGAGCAAGGAAACTTTGGCTGCCTGCATGGTCAATGGAGGGGAACAGGAAATCCCAGAGGCCATATCACTTTGTTATGACAAAGACTAAACAGCCACAGCAATCAAAAGGAGGACTCAACATCTACACTATAAATGTTCAGTGTTTCTATTTTACTTGTCTCCATTTTGGTCTCATGGACAGGACATCTATGAGTCGCTGGGGTACATCTTCAGGAATGGAGCTCATGCTTCCCAAGACAACTTGCAATATGATGACATGTAGAAGTAATGGTGGCTGGGAGATCCATTTTGAAAGCAATCTCCTGATCTAGAGTAAGAGGCAAATATTTCCACACACAATTTCTTCTTGATAGAAGACTTCACGAACTTTGGATAGACATCAAGTACCTCTTATGTCAGACAGAGTATTTTCCTGAATACATAAGGTATCTTATAATGCACATTTCTTGTATCAGCAAGTGAGAATCCTACTTAGGCAAGAACAGACCAAGAATCAAATGCACAATGATTCAGAACTGGCATTAAAAATTGTAAATAATTTCAGTAAAACTGAAATAGAAACTTAAATCATGTTGATTCGAAGCTATGTGTTGATATCTCATTTTAAACATGCCAGTAGGACATAAACATAATGTACAGTCTTCAATTTTCTCAAATTGTGTAGAATCACCTAGCATTATATGTTCTGTGTCAGAACAGTTGTAAATCTCTTGGGAATATTATTTGGGAACATTTATATAACATTATTTGAGATATGGGTTTACGAATGCCTTTAATGAGAATATGTAAAATATACAAAGAATCAGTCACTCAGTAAAGGAAATGGAAATAGTTGCAAAATGCATAGGGAAGGGCTAGTACTAAAGAACTCCAAGGAAATGTGTTGCCCTAAGTAACTACTGATATCTCGTGTGACTAAGGTGTTTTTGTTTGTAGAACGCACGTTATGCACTCGCCCATACAGCTTCATGAGTTAATGAACCAAATGCTTCCACATCTCAGAGAACACTGGTATTTTCTCCTTCAGCTTTTGTATAAGAACCAGATTCAAGATTCTCCTCTGTGAACTCATGTCATTTCTGAGATAGCAGAAAAATACGAAATGCTGAAATATATATATATGTATAAAGCATTGCATTTTATCAGCAAATACTTTGTCATTTCAGAAAGGAGAGCCAGCACTGAAATTTGCCTGAAGGTATTTGCTGTCAAACAGGTATTTGCAGACAAGCACAAAGACAGTCTAGTAACTTTGATGCAAAGAAGGGCCTATGTTGCATGGAGGAGAGAAAAATGTTTTAAACAGATATCTGAACGCTAAAAGGCAAGAAACTTATTGCATGATAAAGTGGAGGTAGCATCCACTATGAAGAAAAACATCACAAAGCACCAAAGTAAACAAAAGGTCCCAGGAAAATAGCATGCCTGAAGCTCGGAAAAGACAGAAAAAACAAATTTAGGAATGCATTTGGAGAAGAAAAGCATGTAAGTTTGTGGTGGAGGAAAAAAAATAGAACTTTTTCTTCAAAATGGCATCGGAGAATTGTAGTACATGTCTGAGCGATAACCAGAAATATGAGATAGGACAGTAGGCCAAAGGTTAACAGCAAGGAGAGAGATTTGTGAGTCATCTTTTAGATAGCACCTATAAACATTGGGGCATATGAGGCCATGAAGGATTGTACAAAAGAGAGTACATACTAAATCCTTATCCTGCTCTATCTTTAAGCTAGTTGGATTTATTCCAATTCTAAAGACTAGAATTCTTCTTCAAGTCCTGATTGTCTTCTGCTTATCTTCACCTGCCCTCTTTAGCTCTTCCACCATAACCATGTTGACATAGAGATGCATTGCCATCTCTAGACTCTAGAAAGTGCTTCAAGATGCTTCTTGTTTATACATAAAGGTTCCCAGTGTCAGGTGTAATATCCAAAACGTCTCCTTCAACCATAAAAAATAAAGATATTGAGACTAAAAATCTATCATTCTGAGTAGTGCTGTATGGAACATATAAATACCATCAGGACTGATGTTGTAAGTAGGAACATTCCTAGTCATTCTTCACTACCATGACAGGAGGATGGGTAGGTAGCACCTGCCTTTCTGTTTCTCACTTGCAGGGAATTAAACTAGCACAGCAGCACACTTTCATGGCAATTAAATACAGATCTTGCAGCAACTCTTTTGTTAAGACTTATCAGACAGTGGAAAGCCTAAATAGCAAATACATATATTTGAAAGTTTGGGAGATATATGAATTTGTCTAAAAAATCATACATTCTATTAAAAAATCTCTTAATTGTTGTGTATCTGTAACGTATTTTTGTATCTGTTGTATATCTTTGTTGTGTATCTTTTCTGTTCACTTAGGTAGACTGCAAAAGTGTTTCTTGTCTTTGTGCTTGTAAGTGCTAAGAGCACTGATGCAACAGAGTAGATTGCAGAGGGGTTTAAAAACTAAAAACTAAATTAATCCCAACTCATGCTAGGTTACAGAGACACATTTGACAGTCAATTATTGGAAAGAAGAGAAGAAAGCTCTCTCAATCTCCCTCTTCCTCAGAATAGCTTTTATATGCATACACAGTCTAAAAGAAAACAATTCTAGGTTAGCAAGTTTACGGAAGAAGGTCATGACATTTCCACTGAAAGGACATGATCTTGTTCCTGTTGAGATTACTAGTTAAATTCCCATCAGCTTCACTCAGAGCAAAACTGGAATGTGAACAGAATCCAAAATGATTCCTTACACTGCCTAATAAATTTTACACAGTTGTTGATGTTTCTAGGGATCTGTTTTTTAAACAAATGACAGAGATAACTAGAAAGTGGAGCAGCTAGAAGAAAAAGAGAGAAAACTGTTTTGCCTGGGAAAAAAAAGAAAGAATGTCATTACCATGTGTTTTTTAAACACTGAATTGACATTGGGAGTGGAAATAAAATGCAAATGTCTTTGTTTCTCAATTTGAGCTTGTAATGACAAATTTGTTTGCATCTTTCTTTCTATAAAATGGATCATTTTCATCAGAATTCAAACATACTTCTGCAAAAATGCTGCCACCATATTGCTGCTTAAGCAAGCAAACTTTCCACATAGCTGACGAATTCTGTTTATTTGTTTATCATTTGGAATTTCTAAACATATCATCATCAGAAAACAGAAACAGCTGTTTCTACTCTGCCAAGCAAAAAGAGGAAATACTTAAGAGTATGCTGAGAATCACAAGCTGGACATAAGGGTTTTGTAGTGAGAATAAGGATAATCTCATCTGGCTTTAGGATCTACCTTGTAGCCTCTGGAAGGCAATGAGGATGAGGATGATTTCATCCTTGATTCTGACTACGTTTAATTATGAAAGAGGCCAGATACAGGATGAAGGTCAGAGAGAGAGAGAATTACTGAGGGACAACCATGACACAAGAAAGATAATCTAAGCAATCAAGCTGGAGAGTATCAGAGACACAGGCACAGATATGACTCAAGTCCAAGAGCAGCCCCTACTAAAGCAGAAAGGGGAAGTCAAGTGACACGGCCCAAGCTGACTTTGAACCCCTCAAACAATATGTAGGCAGCTGAACTGCTCACATCCTGCCTCACGAACCTCTTGGACCTGAGAGGAGTGAAGGATGGCAACATCACAGAGGTGCCTCTCTGGGGCATCACCTGCAGCTAGAGGGAAAGAGCTTCCTAGTTATTTCAGGGCCAAAGGAGTCCAAAATGCCAGTTGTATTTAAGGATCTGACTCTTTGCTTATAAAGTAACTAAAACAAATCCAGGAAAGTAATAATACTTTTTACTCAGTCTATTCTTTCATCCTTTTATTGTAGCTGTTTTACTGAGATGTTTGCATGATTGTGTTGCATCAAATTCAGGATAAGATTTGCCATTGCAGTGTCCAAAAGAATTTTTAATGCTGATTGAAAAAAACTCTTATGCGAGGGAGTAGTCCTATTTGCTCCTGACTTGCCACTCACATCTATTAGATGCATCACGTAAGCATGAAAATGTCCTTTAATGAGACTCGAAACAATTACCACAAGTATAGCAACATCCTTAAGGCTATCTATCCTGACCACTAAATTGTATTACAAAGGAAGAAAATGGGGGTTAGGGGGGAAATCCTATATAGCAGTTTTCATGGTGCTATATTGTTAGTTACAAATTAAGCAATCACATAGGCAAATTCAATATCACTGTGTTAAGAGTTCTTTTCAATCCAGTTCCTAGAGTCCTTTAGGACCCAAACAAGTAGATGCACTTCTTTTGTTAATCACTCAGAGTTTGCACACTGTGATGACTTTATTAGCTATTTCAATTTGTTCTAACTCAGCCCCAGGGTGGGAAAACAGCAGCATAATAACTTAAGGAAGCCAGATGTTTGGATCAAAATAGCCATGAGCCTGAGGACACAGTGGATCTATTTTAAACAGAAAATCAAAAATAGTTACAACTTGAATTTCTTCATCAATATGCTTTTCTTTGTTTTTCAGAGTTGTATCACATAAATAACCTATGAGACTGTCATATTGTAAGCTGATTTTGCTTTGGTAGTGTGATCACTTCCTGTGAGTGTGACTACTTCCTTCTGATCGATGGCAAAAAAACCCTTGAGGAAGTTTGGGATCATACACAGAATGATTTGGGATGACTTAAATTAGAGGATTAAGCAATTTATGATCATGGATGACATTCCATCCTTAAGTGTTTCCTCATACATAGCACTTAACTAAATGTGTAATGTTATGAGGCTTGTCGTATGTAGCTTACGAGCACGAAATGACCCAATCAGGAAGCTGCATCACATCTTCATTTTGCATAATTTGCTCCTAGAGTTTCAGTGGTTTGTGACACCACTGCAGATCAGGATGTTAGAATGCAAACTTCCTTTAATTATGCAAAACAAACCACCATGGTACTCCAGTGCTTCAAGAGGGATTTAATGTCTAATAATTGTGGGCAATTCGAAAGGTCAAGAGGTTCATACCACCTCTGTTTATACTGAAACAGGCATTTGGACTTCCATATATTTCTCTTTCCTATTCCTCTCTCTGGAACCCTCCCTCTTGGTTCTTCTTGTTAGTCACACCACCTTAAATGGTGTGTGTGGTGGTCCTTAAAATTTGAATAGTCATTTCATGGAGCTCCTATAACAGGAAAGATGGACCTAGGACACATGATTTGAGATCAAACTGTGACTATTGACAGAGGTTCTCTTTACTTTTGATGACTTTTATTGTCTTCTGGTGCTTTAAAGTTTTTCTGCTGGCTGACATTTATTTCCAAGTTGGCTCCTACAAGCATTTGCTTTAGGCAACGTGCCTTATCTAATTCAGCTGTTGGGGAAAATCCCACCCATACCAAATATTTAGAATATATCATTATCTGCCTATCTTTTTATTTGAATTGAGCATCCTTTGTTTCGGACTCAGAAGAACTGTAGGATTTGGGAGCAGGAAGAGCTGAGGCAGGCAGCCTGGGACTATACACGGAACTGAGGAAACTCTAAAGAAGAACAATATGTCCCATGTTGTGTCCTGAAGTAGTAAGAGTAGTAAGTGCTGATTTATTCTTTGAGACTTGGACAGGAATTTCATATGTGTCAGCCAAGGGAATGGAATATCTGCACAGCACCTGTGCATTGTGCATTCTCTTATATTTGCTGCTTTCAATACTTCTAGTTCTGAAAGAATAGAAGACCCTGTTGTAATGATGCCAGTTGTAGAGGTAGATTATTTGCCGTTGTGCAGCCAATGTTCTGCTTTCAAGTAGAACACTTGAATGTATAGTTTAAATACTCATGGGTATTTTGATATCTGACTGACCACTTCCTACACAATACTGAAGGATTTTTCTGGGGTTTTGCTTTTAGCAAATTTAAAAAAATAGACATTAGAAGAAATGTTCTGAACTTATGAGGAAAGTTTTAAATATAATAGCAAGTTGCAGATTAATTTATCCACTTTCAATGAGATAGAGCACACGCTGCACAGGGTCAAACCTAAGGTCTTCAAATCCTGGTTAATGAAATAATACGTCAGGACTGGGCACTTAGTGTTTGAATGATGTTTATTATGATAATAGTCATTCAAGTCAATATGAATAACTGTGATAATGGCATTGTGGAATTCTACCTTAATTTCCATATCTAAACATTTGGAGTGGTAAGTAAAAGATTGAGGCTTCTGCTGGTCTGGCACACAAATTCACAATGGGCCATTGAGCTTATGTTGGTGTTTTCTCTTTAATATGTCACCTGTGAGCAAGATAATGAAAGATAGATTCTACCTTCAGACATGAATATGCAGGTTTTTCACCCTAAAACTTTGCCATTGTTTGTGGGAATGCAGTGTCGCTATGCTCACATAGCATCTTCAGCGACAGCTTGGGCAATCTTCGCAATGGCTTGCATAAGGGTTAAGAGTCCAGTTAACAATCCTTTCATATATCAATTAAAGTAAGTTAATCCAACCTGGTTCTGCTAGCCTAACCCTTCTACACCTTCTTCTACACTTCTCATGAGCTGTATCATATCCAGCACTAAATACTGTTTTACTAACAAAAAATAACTTACTTTTTTTATCTAGTCATTTCTGAACTTGGCATGACTTCAGGGCAAAGCATGCACAAAACAAAGATGGCAAGACTTTAAAAAAAACATGGTGAAACCACAATTTTAGGAAATATGTACAGAGACTTTTCATAGAAAGATGGAAATAGCATTTATGAGTAAAGAATCTATACTAATGATTAGTACAAAGCTTGACTGGGACCTCTTCTTTTACTGAGTATCTTCTCCTGCTACCCCATCTCATGTAAATGCATCTCTGAGATCTGAAAAGGGACATTATCTAATAACCCCAGGCTAAATTTCTTCCTTTCTTAGGCTGGAGGACTGCCTGAGCACACTAAATCCACATTGGGTAAAACTGGTCTAGAGTTTGCCTTTTGAGATTTATTTGAAGGATTGACAAAGAATACCTAACCACCAGGGAAATTGCACTTTATCTGGACAGCTCTTAAGAGAAGAGATAAGATAGGATAAGATCTCATTTGTCAGATCACAGATTTACAAACCTAAGATTTAAATAGGCACCAGGCTGTCAGTTATTTATTTTCATAACCACAGGTACTGGAATTCTTTAGTTGTCTCCTTAGTTTTATATCCCTTGGAGGGGTTCTTCAGACTTTCATACATGCTCAGAGGCCTGATTTGGAATATGACTAATGAAAGGTGTTCTACCTTTCTCTGACCTCCAGAATTATACATGGTATCTTTTTTATCCTTGCGCCTTATTGCTAAATAAATAAATAAGTAAATATAAGGAAGTCTCAGGCTATGTATTTGCAACTCTCCTTATATCTTATGAGAGTGCACAAGCCATTAAATATCATTTAGTTCAAAAGGTCATAGCTCTCCTCCTTGCTCCTGAAGCTAGTCCCCAACAAAGCTAGACATGCAGTACCTCAAGGCTCGCAGAAGACATGTGATCCTGCATAATGGCTATATCCAAATTTTAAACAGAGCAATTCTGTTATGTTGGCACCTACCTCATCATCATCACGGGCTCGAAATATGGTATATCCTTAATGATGTAGGGAAAATAAAATCTAGGAAGCCCTTGATACCTCTGTTCCTGTTAAACACTAAGCTTGAAGTCTGAGCCCTAAGAATCTATTCTGCACTTTCTATATTATATTTTGTTATAAGCTTTGTACATGAATCTTTTCATTGGTTTGGATGGCTCCATCTCACTGGAAGAAGTGATATTGTGCTTTTAATAACACAGATTGAATAGCTTGGCTTTATATAGAGCTTTTCAAAAGAGAACCATGTATAATCTTAACCTCTAAATGTAGGAATTACTTTTATAACCACTGCAAAGCACCTATATGTGAGGACAAACATGATTTCAATCCAACAGCTCACAGCAAATTTATACCATGATGTCAATATTTCTTTGCAGTACACTAGATTACAAAGAACAAATGATATACACACAACACAGCAAAGATATGTTTGTGCAAAACCAGGTGAAAAGGGTGCATTATTTTTGAAATTTGAATGTTAACTCTTTTAGCATTTTGACTGGAAAACTTCATTACAAATTCTTTTTATTCCTTCTCATCTTTCTTGCATCAACTTTTGTCTTTGAGCAAGTTCCTTTTCAAGTTGCCTTCTAATCTTTCTATATTTCTCAATTCATCACTTTCTGCTATTGTGAAAGAATATTAAGTGAAATGGATAGTCAGTTTTTGTGCAAATTCATTGACATGTTTTTCAATAGACTATATCTGATACTTAGTGAATACATTTTGCATTCAGAAGGCAAAGAAATTCTTACAGAGCCAAGTCTGAAACACATTCTGAATAATTTTCAAATTGGCTCAAAATACAAAAAGACCTATATCTGCTCTTAAGGGACTCTATACCTCAGGAAATTCTAAGGTTGGATCAACTTAAAGAAAATATACCCATTTTTCCCTCCTCCTTTCAGGCAGTTTACATTCCCAAATTATAACACTAAACTGTCAGGTTACATGCACCTGTCAACAAATGCTTGTTTGCTTGCTTGCTTGCTTCATTCTCTGCATGTTAATGATTATTAATGCCTTTTCAGAAACGCTGTACTGTGGTGAGCAGCTGCTGCTTAAAGCTCACACTAATATGAATATGGAGAAAAGGAAGACTTGTTTCCGAAAGGCTAAAGAAAGATAGGAAAAATGTTGACTGTCACTGACCAGGTCATCCATGTGTTCAAGTAGCTGAGTCCAAATGCCTAGGATTTGTGTTATGAAGCGATAGCCAAAGGACATAAAGTGCAACAGAGGTTACAGCCACAAAGTACCTATAAAAGGTACTGAGGGTCTGGAAAGAATTTCTGGAAGGGATTGTCACCTCCAGGATGAAAGCAGTGGGATTTCATCTCAAAGAGATGGCACCAATAGCAGGTAATTTTTCTCTCTATATATGTGACTGCTTTCAGTCAGCCACATCAGCCTAAATATAATCAGAATCAAGTTAAAACATATGTAACCACTATTCTGGGCAATGGAAGTTGTGCTTTAATTAATCCCTTTAAGAATATATAACCTAGCATTCAGTTTCTCTTTTTCTGCCTTTTCCCTCATATTTGAGGACATTAAATTCTGTTCTGCTTGGAAGCAGCTGGCTAGCAGGAATGATGTGGCTTTGAATTATATTGTCCCTGAAGGGACATTGATGCTTATCAACTGTGGGGAGAACTAGTGGAGAATTGATCACTTAGAACAACACAATGGTTAATAGAAAACATACTACATAAAAGTGAGTAAACTTGAATTGTTACAATAAGGAATAGCTTCTGTGGGTTTGTGTCTTCATTAGTTTTTAGCTTGTACAATTAGAATGATTCTTTTATCAGCCAGGAGAGTCATTAGGAATTACCTTTTGCTGGAGAGGTTAATCTTTCTTGGCTAACAACTCCAGGAAAGATGCACTCCTAATGCAATAGAATTATTCCAAAGATTAATACAGTGAGTTTGTTCACTTGTGTAATCCAAGTCTGTATAGTAATCTATGCTTTGTAAATCAAGCTTCACTGCTAAATGCATAGCAGGACTTTTATCGTTACAAAATTAGCTTGAACTTGAAAGGAAATAATTTCAGTAGAGGCTGAATGCATAAATCCAGGGGAATTCTGTTAGTCCTAGTTTTGGACTGTGCTCTGCAATTCTGCATAAAACATGGTAGGGCTTACTGTGAGCGCTAAAATTCCAAATCTTTAACCCCAAGCTGATCATTTTTGCTGTAAAATTCAAGCATTTTTATTTGTTGTTGTTGTTGCTTGCTTGTTTATTTGTTTCCTCAGCAGTAATTGTCCCTGATATGCTCTGCAGATGGTTGAAATAACACATATTAAAAAATGACATATTGAACTATTTAAACTTGCTCAGAAGTACTCATTGATTTTTACAAGTTTCTAACTGTCCAACTTTCAGTGAAAGATAACATTTCAATTTTATTAAGCATTGATAGAAATGAAAATAATATCAGGGCTTTTTAGCCATTTCCTGACTGCTTTTCCTTTCTCATGAAAAAAGCGAAAGAAAGGAAAGCAGTAAACTGAGACACTAGGGACACTAAAAATTAAGCACCCCAGTCAAGTCAAAAATGTCCATATTGAAAGTATACAGTGATAGATCCAGGGGCCATTCAGGGGAGGGAAAGTTGTAGTTTTCCACCAATTTATTTTCAAAGAAAACTTTTTCAGAAGAGTTTATGGAAATTATCCACACAAATACTATTTTACTACTAGCAATGACAGAAAGATACAATTATAAAATAACACTACTATGTATTTCAAGACATGAGTGTTTCTCTGTTTACATTTAAAAAAATGAGAACAAGGAAAAGTCTTCGCTCACTTCTTTAAAGTAAAATTGTTTACAACAACAATTTTAGGCAATGATTTTGAACCTCATATCTAGTGTCTGATGCAGAAGATATTGATAATTTTTTTTTCTGATGAAGACAAAGCTAGATTTGCAATATCCTACCCTACAAAGCTAACCTTCTGCTAGTTTTCTACTGGCATGTATGAATATCAGTATACAAGAAAAATCATTTATCCTGCATTCTCTGAAGTGTTCTCTTCAAAATGCCTCTACAGATGTAACATGCAGAAAGATGAAATTTTCTTCAGTAGTTCAAACGGTAGTATTATACTGTCATTAAAAAATACATCAGATAGATAGAGCTCTATGTAAGTACTTTCAGATTTTACTGTCTTTAGATGGGAACAATAATCAGCCACTCCAGTTAGAACACAGTTTTCATTTTCTGAAGCCCATAAAAAGCATACTGTGTTCCAGGCCAATCTCAAGGAAGTGAGAGCATCAGTGGGAGCAAAGAAGAGGTTATATCAGAGAAGATGCACATTATTTCTTTGCTTGTGAAGAGATTTGTGACAACAGATAGACAATCAACTAGGGAGAAGGTTTGACAATATAAGCACGTAAAAAGGTTATTGGGTCTAATTAACTGTGAGAAAAAAACCTCAATAGTAATTCTGCTTTCAATAGCTGATTTTTTTTTCTTGCTTGTTTTTTTGGGAAAAGATATTTTCAGAATAAATGATTTTATTGAATAAAATTGATCTTCTTTCAAAAAATAGCATCAGACATTTGCCCCAACATTCTTTGGAGGTTCTGTATCAGAGGTGGGATGAGTTATACAGCAAAAAGATCACGTGGATTTCATGGAGGAGATTCTTCATTCTATAAGGTTGAAAAATCTCCCCTACGCAGTTTATAAGGCCACAAAAACAGTTTAGGTGAAAAGCACTAATAACTAGCTGAAAGAACTGATGCTTCAAGTCCACAAACTCAATCAGTAAGTACCAACACAGAGAAGTCCTTTGCCAAAGCATTACTATTACCGTAGGAATTCCTTTTTTAGAAATAGCATGATATTTTCATAGAACCACAGAATGGCTAAGGTAAGAAGGGAAAGAGACATCTACAGATCATCTAGTGCAACCCCTATGCACATTCAGGAATACCCAGAGCATGTGGCACAGGGTGACATTCAGGTGGGCTTGGAAAATCTCCAGAGAAGGAGACTCCACAGCCTCCCTGGGCAGCCTGTGCCAGGGCTCTGGCACCCTCACAGTGAAGTTCTTCCTCACATGGAGATGGAACTGCATGTGTTTCAACTTATACCCATTACCCCTTGTCCACCAACTGACCACCAATGAGAAGAGTTTGACCCCTTCCTCCCTACATAGGATCGCAAATTCCAACATCTCATGGTCACTGCAGCCAAGACCGCCCCAACCCTCACATTTCCAACCAGACCATCTCTATTTGTTAGTATCAGGTCTAGCAGTGCCCCTCCGCTTCTTGACTCATCCACTACCTGCATCAAAAATTATCTGCAATGTTCTACAGGAGCCTCCTGAACTGTCCGTTCCTGGCTGTGTGATTATCCCAGCAGATATCAGGGTGGTTGAAGTCCCCCATAAGGGCCAGGGCCTTCTTCATTGGGAGGCTTCTTGCAGCTGCCTGTAGAAGGCTCTGCCTAGTCATGAGGCTTGTAAACTCCTGAAAAAGTGTCACTTCTGTTGGCCTGCCCTTTAATCCTCACCCAGGATATTTTCTCTTTTTTTTTCCACATTTATGTACACTGGATTTGTATACTGTTATGTATATTGTTTCTAAAAATGCATATCTAGAACCTCAATCAATCAGACAAGCAGTTTCACAATTCACTCTATATTTTAAACTTGTGGAGAGCAGGTGTTATTTTTAAGGAAAAAATAAATAAATAATAGAAAGACTAGATTCAATCTTGAGCCTGTAATATCAACAGCAAGTTTCCCAATCATATGGATGAGGCCATAATATCCTGTAGCTATCCTGCATATTTCTTCTTGCTTTATTTTCTGTTTAAGCTAAATCAGCAACTTTTTGCTGGTGGCTTCAGAGAGATTCATTTAAGCCTCATTCTGTTCAGTGAGTCCTTCCTTCTTCCTGTGCTGGGTTTGTCCTCATCATTACAAACATACAATAAGAAGCCTTCTCGGCCACAGATGTTTACAATGCAGTCTGTAAATAATGAATTTCCATTGTTTATTCAAAGTAAAAAAGACAGACCTGCAGGGTTTGCCTAGCTGGCGTCAGCTTCCCCACACACAGAGCCTGCTCGCTTCCTGGAAGAAGCCTGGAGCATCCACCCGTCTTGTAAAATGTTTCTGCCGGGGTACCGTGGAAATACTGAACAAAGAGAAACGTGCAAGATGAAGCATCTCAAAGGAGGAGCAAACTGGAAACGGAGAAAAAAACTGGAACCGTACAGGAAAAGACTCCAATTTGTCTAGAGATACCAGTTGATAACGCACTTGAGGTCCAGTCTTGGACACGTAGACTCACTCCTACACGTAGAATTTATCTTGAGAATTAGTAAACATTTATATTACTTCAAACTTGTACGTTTTAGAGTCCTTCTCTAGGAATTCTGCTCTGCTAATTTAGTACCAAATTATCACAGAGGTAATTTACGTCATGGAAGGTTTATAGTGTAAAAGACATGAGGGGGCAAAAGAATTGCCCTTTTGAGTTTCTTTCCATTTTAGTTCTGGGAGAGAAACTGATGCACAATAGTAGTTAGCCTAGAGGCTGGGACTCATGGTTGCTTCTTGCTTTTTGGCCTCTCAGAAATGGTACTCCTGTGCCCAGGTGTTAGCAGTATTTTTGACATAGTTGAACCAACAGCTTGAGATATGCTAGTCAGCAGGGAAAAAATCAGCCTCCATTCCCACACCTGTTTTATTTTACTTGAGGCTATTTTTCCACTTCTAAGAACAGACGTATGATACTAAGCATGAGTGCCCTCTCCTTTCTAAGGTCCCATGTTTGGGAGTGGAATTCATAACCTTGTGTGAGCCTCTTTCTTTTCCAAAACAGCAAATAGGGGATTAGAGTTGGAAAGATGAGCATATAACACTAAAACCACTATGTGAGCCAAGAGAGGCATGCTGAAGAGTGAAATTTTTCTGAAGCGCTGTCACTTGCAGGGATTGAGATGCTTTCTGGCAGCTCTGAATAGGATGTCAAGGTGAGACAGGGAAGTGCAATTTGAATCCACCTCAAAAATTAGGCACCTGAGTCACCACTCAGGCATAGAGAACGGTCTGATTCTTTCCTTAAAAGATATATCTGCTGCATTTGCTAGATGAGGAGATATCAGCAATCATCTTCCATATGAAATACTGATGGTTAAAGCACTTGGGAAGTAGGGACTTGTGTTCAGGTTTCCTGTGGCTGAGGGTAAAGGGCCTCAACTTCTTCATCCTAGGTGGTGCTCTCACCACCTGATTCAAGAAAATTACCTGAAGGCAAGAAAAGGGTTGAGGCAAGAAGAGACTGCCTCCACCTTTCTTGTCCAGTATGAGCCACTGACAAACCAAAAGAAACCCCATAATACCAGAGAGAGAGAGTAAACCGGAGACCGTGTTCTCCACACAGTGAGACACAATGCAAAATACAGAAGCATATCCCAAAAGGATTTAAGTTTCAGTGAAATGGGAAGATGCTCAGTTCATTCACAATGCCTAAATCTGGACTGCTGTCTTTCTCTTTAGCTTTGATATTAGTTTCTTATCCTACCCTGAAGGCAAAACTTAAAATGCCTACTTTCAAACTTAGATATTTAAGTTCCTCCCTCAGTTCTGGCAATTCTGATTTTCCATCTAAATATTATTGACAGCAATGTGGTGATCTCAACTATTCTTCTAGCAATACCCTATTTCTTAATAACATTAAGTAATAATACATCCATGGCAAAAAAAAAAAAATAAGTGTTTTTGTTCTGTTTTTAAAACATGACAGACAAGAAGGTATATATAATAAAAAAATTTATGAGAGGTCTTGTATAAAATTTCTCATAAATCTGGAGCACAACTACAGAGGCAATGGAAGTCCACATAACTGGAGTGGTCTCTAACATCCTTTTTCACTAAATATCATGAAATGCATCTATTCAGAAGTCTGGCTGATTTCACAGAGTTTAACCTTCACAGAAGAAAGCATTCAAAGCTAATGTGTACTGACACTTCGCAAAATCTTCTTCTTTAACCATGTCTCGTATATCTCTTCCTCAAAGCGCAAGAGAGTGGATGAACTTTGCACCATTTCCAGAAGAACAGATAGTGTAGGAACAACTGGAGAACTCTCATGATGTTTGTATTTTCTACTGTTGCTATTAACCTGTAGTCTTTTATACCAATGAAAAGCTTTTGTGAGTTCTTTCACTAGTTATCAATTGCAGTGCCTGAAGGAGAGGAAAACATTCCGTGTGGTGGTAGAAGCCAATGATATTAAGTGCTGTAGATATAGAGGATAGTTTTTTAAACTCAAAACAGAAACTAATTGGGAATTAGTGCAGGCTAGTACTGAAAGCTGGCCTAGTATTCTTTTTTCCTGGAGCAAATATCTAAAGTCAGGCATATTCTGCCCTAATTAGTGTGTTTGAGAGTGTGTGTGAAAATGTCTCTAAGGGAGAGAGAAGCTCCCAAATGTTTCCCTAAAACATCAGCATTGGCAGCAATGAAAGAGGAAAAGAGAAGTAAAACTGCTGCTGGGCTCACCCAGATGACCAGGATTAGTGATGTGGGGACAATGTTCACACACTATTTTGAATTAGCTTGCATAGGTACAATGCAGGATTCCTTTCTTTATATTGATTTGCCAGCATGTTCTTGTAGGGATCTGACATGGACATTAACTATGATTCTTGCAGAGCACCGGGGAGCACCATCCCTTGCTCAAAAAGTGTCCCTAAAGGTCACAGGCAAAGGAAGGCAACCTTTAGCCCTGAGCAGCTGAAAGGAAACTGAACTGATGTGCTACAGAGCTGGGCAAGATACTCAATTTAAACCAACTAGGAAATGATCATTACTAGAACCAGACACAAATTTTGGATAGATGGAAAAATAATGCCTTTTGTCAGAAAGATGACATTGCAGAAACCTATTAAATTCAAAAAATCAATTTTAAATATGCTGTCTCCATTTTTCCAATTATTTGTTGAACTCAAGTATCTTGAGTTTCTCCTGCAGGTATATATTTCTACTTTTCTCAGAGAAGTTGATATATTTAACAGAATCACTAAATTAAATTTAACACATCAATATTTCATGTATTTTTGTCTGACATTATACTGCAACTTCTCAGCATTACTGTATGGAAATATTGCTACTTTGAAAAGTCCTGCACCATTAAAAAAAAAAGAAAAAGTAGTGAAACAGTAAGAATTTCAGTGGCATGGAAACTTTAAGTATATTGACTTTTCATTTCAAAGGAAAACAAGTGTCACATTTCTTTGAATTCCTGTGGTATGGAAATGCCATTCCTCACTGACTCTCTAGATTAGAATCATAGATGGTCCTCACAGTACAAATAGTTTGGAAACTGGTACAAGTGTATCCATTACAAAAGAGCACAATAACTAATGATGCCTTTTATTTCCAAACCAGCAACATTATGGGCTACCCAAGCAAGAGGCAAAACAAACAAACAGTTGCTTCCTGAAAGGGGAGAAAGGATTAGGGGAAAGGGACATGAGATCACACCGTAGAAACACTCTGAGTCAGCAAATGAAGTGAGAAAGTTTGTTGTTATCCCAAGAGCTACATCTGCCTCCAGAAGCACTAACTGTGCTCACACAGAGCTTTGCTCATCGCTGGCTCTACACCAGCACCCTTGCAGCATATAAGGAGAGTAGTCAGAGTAAATTTATACCGTCCCTGATAATGTCAGGTACTTTTAGCTAAGATTAGGGGGGTAATGGCAGCTGGGAGGATGGTTGAAGCAGCATCTCATTGGCTCATCTCTACTTGCTCAGACACCTGCCCCAGGTGCTGCCAGTAAATCCCACTGTGTGATAGCAGGCACTGCTGCCGGCCCCAGGGCATCCAGCAATAACAGCCTAATTAGCTAATCCCTGCCTTTGTGGAGACTGCAAAACTGGAGGACATCTCTGGCCAGCTAAGTGCAGTGCAGTGCAATAGCTGGAGTAAGGAGAAGTGGGTTATTAAAATGTGGTGTTTCCTTGGGATCTCAGTTCAGGGATTTGTATGCAACTAAAGCTGCAGCTAGATTGCCTGTGCGCATAATGGGACCAGACCAAATGAACATATATTTCCTGA
>JAUBOD010000363.1:2802975-2828093 GCA_032353885.1 Nothura maculosa | reverse complement strand
TTTGTATGCAACTAAAGCTGCAGCTAGATTGCCTGTGCGCATAATGGGACCAGACCAAATGAACATATATTTCCTGATGAGTTCTTGGTGAAGCGTCATATTGCTTCCATCCAGAATATTGCATATTCTCCGTCATATTGCTACCATCAGTGTGAAATAAAATACTGTGTTACCGCCAGGACTGTGTCTGAGTGAGTGAAGGGTGCTGTGCACACTCAAGTCTGCTGCAAAAGGTCATAGACATGAGCAGACATTTCTCTCCAGCTCAAATGTTATGAGAAATGATCGGTATGTCACTCTGATGCTCACTTTGACCCCTTCAAAACCAATATTTCTTTGTGAGTTATTTCATTTCAAAATATAAAAATCTACCTACAGACTAATGTTCTTTTCCTCTCACCTTTCTCTAATGTTGCAAACTTCTCATTTTTTTTTCCTCAGACATACTACTTTGTCTGTAAAGCACAAACTAAAATAGCTCCTGAATAGAAACTTCGGGAAATCACAGGACACAGGTGTCACATGTCTATCAAAATATCCTATCCATTTCTCCTTCCCCTCCAGCTTGTCTGTCATGCAAGTTTAATCAAACCATCTTAATTCTGCCACTCACACGTCATAGTTACACTGTGTCTCACAGAGCCTCCGATTAGTTTAAAACTAAACTACAGTTTAAAACTAAACTTTAGTTTAAAACTAAACTATAGTGTATGAGGAAGAGCTGTGATTAAGGTTTTCTTTTTCTTTTCTTTTCTTTTCTTAGATGTTGGATTACAAGTGACTCATTTATCTTTGTTTTGTTAGCAATCAACCACAAGAACATTTGGCCTGGATGCTTAGCCTGTCCTTAATTACAAATTATAGGACCCTTTCTTCCTGTGACACAGAAATAACCTCTTTCTCCAAAAGTCCTTTTCCCTGTGGAAGCAGAAGTTTCATAGCACAGCTCACACTGCTGTGTCCCTTTCTCTTCTCAATGAAACTGTTCTTGAAAGTCACTCCAAAAGTTGTTTTCCGGATATGATATATATTCAAAGGAAGAATCTTTTCTAATCCCATTTTAATTTGTTGGAAGGAGGGATGTGAAATATCACTGAAGAAGTCCTTCAGATAATGATGTGTGGCCCTTTTTTCCTCTATGAGTTGCAGCAGTGGCATTTGTGGACACCTCAAAGCTGGCCTGAGTTGCCTGGAAAGTTGCCATTCTAGGGTAAGACTCAGCATATCTCAAGCAAAGCATTGCTCAATGGCTCCCTAAAAACTTTTCCAAGAAATTCATGGGACAAATATGTTCCCCATGGTCTATGCCAACCAGACCAGTGAGGAATGCAGACAGTGGCACAGAGCTGTGAGTAACATCAGGCATGTGCCCCTATAAGCCATCTTCTTGACTCCCAGCTTTGTGCTTCCCCTGTGGTGTGATGCATGCTCCAAGTCCTATAGTTCAATTCTGGGTTTCAGATGCAAAATAATAACTGATGCCATGCCATGATCAGCTACAGAGCCAGTACAACAAGCCATATAGAAAGCTCACACTGAAAAAGGAAACAATCTCCTCCCAAAATAAGTAGGCCTGCACTGGCATTGCAAATGCTCTCTTACCCCTGATCTGGTTGCTTTACTACTCACACAAGGGAGAGGACACCTGTTTGCTTGACACAGTTTCCTCACTATTCAGCTTGCCTGGTGCCTTTGAGGTTGGCTTTGGCATGCATGCACATAGGGTGCAGCAGACCTGTTTTTCCTGTATTTTCAGGAGCCCTGGAGAAAGAGCTCTAACCTGGTGCCATCCCTGGGTGCACTCCCTGGCTACACTCGGCCTCTGGTTGCTCTCAGAAAAGCCACCAATTGCAAAGCACCGTCATGCTTCACACCTAGTCAAGGACATGAGTCAGGGCATGGGGAAATATCACTGGGCCTCTGCCAGTACCCAGGGATTTTCAGTTGACTTGTAGGAATGCAAAATTACGCTTGCAAAGACCCGTCGGGGTGTCAGGCCAGGTTTTTGCTATCCCTAGTATATTTTTAACTGCAATGTGAACTGTGATGAGGCTCATTTATATATGACTTTGGGAGGGCAGCTTACAGTTCAGCTCTGCCATAGAAGTCCATCTTTGTATAAGACTTCATTCTGAAGATAATTTTCCTCTTCTTCAACATGAGGAAAGCAGCACTATAAAAACGGGCAATTATTGTGCAAAGCAGTATGCTTAGAGTCAGAACAAGACTCAGGTCTATTTTACCTATCACTACCTTAATAAGAATCATTTTAGTTCTCATTTTGCGGGGCAAGGAGGGAGAGAAACTGAGGGAGGAAAGGGATTACCTTTCAGTAATTCACCACCTCTGACAAAGCTAGAAGTGCTTGGTTGTTCCTCAGAAAATGAAAGGAAAAAAAAAAGAGTCTAAAGGAATAAAGTATTTATCATTTTGGCCACTAATGTGTCCAATTGTACATTTTGATAAATAGAAATGAAAGAACAAGGTCAGTTCCAAGATAGATGGAAAGCCTTGAGGTAATCTGTTTTATGCATCCTGGCTGAAGAATATCTTTGAAGGAGCCCAGGGAAGAGGCTGACACTAACAGCCCCTCTGTGAGTGATTAGTAGTGAATCCAGCTGCCTTCCTTGAATTCCAGCACTTCAGAGAAGGATAAAGGAACAGATATTCCACTTTGGATGGATCAATCCTGGTTGTAGAGGTGTATAAATATAGGATAGCGTGCAAAGGAAGAAGGTTGGCAGACAGATTAAGTGATAACTGCAGGGCAAAAATTATCAGCCAGCTATGAGATAGGCAGGAGATGCCAAATGGACTTCATTAGTTTTCCTGCTATAAACCTACTACTGCTCAAGTTCCTTGTCTGCGAGCACTGGCACAGACATTAGCTGATTCTGCATGTCCTCTCCAATACATATTTTCAGCACTGAGTAGTGGCAGCTAGCAGTCCTCAGGATCTCCAAATAACCACTTACATCTTCACTTTTTCTCAGATGCCCATTCATCTTCCATGTCTTCTTTCTGGGCATTCCTGTTGTTATTCTCCTACAACCTTGTTTTTATGCTCTCCTTCTTGTTACAGCTGTCTCATTCTGGAGAGTTCTCACCTTTAACAAGCAACAGTCTCTGCTGAGAGATTACATTACAGCAAGCAGTATTTTTCTGTAGAAAGAGAGAGCATACACATTATGTTACATACTTATATGCAGTTGTAAAGCCATTGAGGGCAATAAAGTCAAAATTCAAGCACATGTGGGGTTAAACTTGTGGCTAATGTTATATGATTAAGAAGAAATGGCACCAAATTCATTAATTCATTAATCATTAATCCTGTTAGACTAGGCTGCACAATATGTGGAACTAACTGGCCTGGGATGAACAAACCCTGAGTAGACTGATGTAACAACAGACATTGGCTTAAGGCTACATTCAAGCTTATAATGTTTGTCTAGACAACATCATTGGTTAATATCTTAGTCCATTTTTATTTGGAGAATAGTTTGTGTTTTTACAAAATAACATTATTTATTCCAGATGTTCTAGATGTTTTTTAAATTAGCCATACAGCAAAAAACATACAGATAGGTTTGGATTTTATCATTCCCCTATACATATGCTCTGAATGGCTGGAGAATAAATCTATATGTCTGCTGTCCACACTCAAGCTTAGAGGAGAACATGGCTCTAATTTAAACCAGAGCTTTTTAGGGCATAGCTCTGTTGTAACTAGTTCTGCTGAATTTAGGCTCAGTCTTGCAATTCTATATTCCTAAAGGCTTGTTCAGTAGCCCAAGGATTACTGAGAAATCTCAGTTTTCATGAGAAAGAAAAATTCAGCATGATTATTTTTTAGTCGTGTTTTTAAAACACATAACTTGGTGGATGATGGGGGTGAGGTTTGAATTCTTGGTTTGGCAGTGATGAATTTTGCAATTCTTTTTCTTTGCCCAGCACTAAGCATATATTCAGACACAGTAATAAGCCACAAAATAGTTATAGTAAAATTTACAAATGCATCATAGCAACCCCTCTCCTTAATGATATTCTCCAGTCTTGAAAGACTTGAAAGGCAGATGTTATTAACAGGAAGCTTATATAATGATCTACAATGGAGTGAGAAGTTGAAAGGTCAGCCCTGTGATGTATATAGAGAGTAGGTTTATAACAGATGATTTCCTAAAGGAGATGAATGAATGGGTTGTCTCAGGTCAGGGTTTATCTCAGAAAAACTGTCATCTCCCTTCTCTGTCTTAGACAAAACACACCAGACTAAATAACAGCTGCAAGACACTCAGTTATCTGTTGCTCTTCAGAGTGGTCCTCCCAAGTGACATTTAGAATATTATTTTTCACAGCTGCGGTCAGATCTTGCCCTGCTATCATACTTCTTTTCTGGATTCATGTAGCATAGCAGTTTCGAGCATGCTCAAGCCAAATGAGATTTTGATGATTAAATTATTTTTGGAAGACAAGAGTGTACAGTGATCGAAGACGTCTCTGTAGGATATTTTTTTCTTCTTTAGAAATTCATTCTTGGCCAAGGAGTGAGATTCTAGGATCTGAGTATTAATGATGTTGATTCACATGCAGCTTTTGTTTATAATTGAACTATTTTGAGGGAAAATTTGGATCTAATCTGCACATTCCAATTTCTGCTCATCTCTAACTTGGTTATTCTAACTACTAATGTTTTTTTAAAGAATCAGCCATATATAAATGTATTCTTCCCAGAAATCCAAATGACAGAAGCTTATACAATAGTGGAATCACCATTAATGCAATTAGAAATCAAGAATCTTCTGCATTAGTCCAATATTGTGCTGCTGAAAGTCTGCTAATGCTGGTGTACTTCATTCAGTGGAAAACTGAAATCATATAGTGGTGAATCAGGCCCAGTGGTTTGGTTCATTCACAAATATGAAATCCTTAGAGTTATTGTGCAAGTTCCTGCTGTGTTTATGAGAGAAAATATTTTCCATGCACAATTCAGCCTAGTATCCCTGCAATAAATAAAATGTTGTTTCTTTTAACAGACAAAACCTCTGAAATGCTGAGTATCTGGACAAGCAGCAATGTCTAGATAATGCCACTGGCTATTTATGCTTTCCTAGTCATGCACATCTTCTCCTTGATGCACAAAAAATAAATGCCAATATTTTGCTAGAAAAGGAATATAGAGAACACTGCAGTTTTCTCAGGGCCACTTGTATATCTATAAATAGGAAATACCAGGAGACTGGTGTAGTCCCAGAATGTCTCGTCCATCCACTTCCTCAGATCTTTTCAGTGAAAGATTTCAAACATTTCCCTTTCTTTACCTGTCTGTCATGTATCAATGCTTTTCACCATTACAGTCTTCCTGTGCTGTACTCTGCTTTGCCCCTTTCTCTTCCCTTTCCCTGTTTGCCTCACCTCCTTCCCACTGTTTTGTCCTTTTTTTATTTCAATCTTTTCCCTTCTCTCATTGAGTCAAATGAAAATCCCATATCCCTCTACCCTGCCTTCTCTTCTTTCTGTCCTCACCAGCATAGGTTTCTCTACATCCTTATGCTCCTCATCTCTTATGTGTGTTCCTCTTGACATCTTCCCTGTCTCATGCCTGTTGCCATCTTCTGCTGATTTGTGGGAGACAAATTCACTTCTAGAAGGGTCTGGCACCTTCAAAGTCATTGTGACTTGCTCTCTTCAGCTGCAGGCTTACAGTCTTTCTGCTGCTTTTTTGTTCTTCTCCCATACTTCACAAAATGCAATCCTCATTTCTTCTTGCCCACCCAAATCTTTTCATCTCTGACTCCTGATATCTGACTCTTCCCAATGTGTCTTTCATCTATTGACTACCCAGATTTTCTTCTTTGATTTTCATTTGCCAAAAAATACAAAATTCTGTATTTCTTTCATGTCCTTTTGAATTTGGACAAAGTTCCCTATAAGCAACCACAAGCAGGTATTTTTCAGATTCTACTTAAACTTTTTTTGAAAATAATTTTGCCATGGCTGCTGATATTCATGCTCATAAATAGTGTGTTGTTGGACCTTTTAGTCTGCATGTAACCTTTTTGGGTCTCTCAACTTTCAATTACACTGTACAGTTGTTCTTTTTAAAAATATATTTTTTCTGTATTATTATAATGCCTGATAGTAGGGAGAGTTCATCTTTTTCATGGTTTCCAAACACTACAGCAATGAAAGCAAAAGGAATATTAATATCATTTTGAAGTATGACAGCAAGATATATGGGAAATAATGAAATGCAGAAAAGAAAGGAAAAAATGCTTCATATTACAAGAAACTTTGTATTACAAGTATTTAGAACCATTTTTTTTCATCTTGGAAATATATAACTGAGAAGAAGAAGGTATATTTTACTAGATACATGAAGAATTACTGTTGAAGGATGATACTGTATTATATTTTGGCCAATAGAGATTGATTTACCTTTTTCCTCAGTACAAATCTGGCCTTCCTAAAACCCAGAAATGAGAGGAATTTTAATAAGCTCTTTGTTCAAGCCCATAGGTGGTAGTGAGCAATCAAGAAGAATTCCTGAAGCCCAGACACAGTCTGTTCCTTTTCTATCATGAGGGCTTCTTCAGACAGAGAATGCAGAGTAAATTAGCAAGGCAGTTTTAAATGAAATAGCTAGGATACTGGGAGGTATTTAATTGTCATAGCATGAAGCTCTCCTTGGTTTAATTTAACATGAGGACAAGCAACCTGCAGTGTTGACATAACCTTAGCATTCTGCGAATGAAAAAAGAATATTTCTTTCATGCAAACTAATCTAGGAATTTTTCATTATCTATTACCAGAAAAAATGTAATGAAATATAGATGCAACTTCAGCTGCCCTAGATTTAAATAGATAATGGTCATATGAGTGTTACAGAGCCTCAGGCTGACTTGCACAACATTTGGTAACCAGCAGGAGAGATAGTGAAACAGAAACTGAATTTTTCAAAGATACTTACATCTTTCCTCGGGGTTTTATTCTAGAAAATTACCTGATGCTAACAAATGCTCTTTATATATGCTTCTGCTTGCCCAGATTGCCAGCATTTCCCTTGTTTTCTCTCTACTGTTTCTGTTTAATAAAAAACGAGGAGAATAGAGGGTGTACAAAACTACATGGACTTCCAGGTTTCAATGCCAAGCAATAGATTACTTGCATTCAAAGTGTGTTGCATAGAGTTCTATAAAATAGCACATGTCCCACAGGTACTAGGCACTTCTTCAGATCCTACAGACAGGGAGATGCACAGAGCTACCAAATATGCAGGTGCATTTTGGCACATTTGTTCAAAATAAAGAGTTTTTGGCCATTTATCCAGAATTTCCAGACAAGTCAGCTCAGATAGTAAGTGTGATCAGCTACAAAGAACCTGAAAATAGCAGCCAGGTGAATATTGCACAGATATAGATCACCTGCCAGATAAATACATAGTCCTGTACATGTCAGATTTATTTAAAATGTATTATACAAAATACAAAGAAAAAATATATTGCTATCCAGGAATTTTCAGACAGGCCTAGATATAATGAAAATATAGTGATAATGGTAAGTATTTAGCGAAAGGGACTTAACTATTATCACAGAGTTTTGGTCCACTCTACACAGGTCTGGAACCCCCTCTGTTCCTGAATATGTTGAAAGCAGTTATTTAAAGAGTTCCTCCCACACTTTATTAATCTGTATATCAGCAGTCTCACAGAGGCTATGAGTCATTTGACTAACTATTTATTAACATGTTTTGCAAGGACATTTCTGCATAAAAACTAGAAAACCAGGCACAGGCTTTTTCAAAACAAAACAAGAAGGAACTTTAATTCCATAAAGTACATTTGCTTGTTACACATATTCTTCCAACGTTTCTCCTTCCCCAGTTATTTCTCCCCGTCATTACCAGCCTACGTCACACGAGTTTCATATCAAGTTTCAGATGTGTCTGAAAACCCAGGCTGCAAGACGGCTCCTCTCTCTCTCGATTCTGCTGATGCCACGGAATATAGACATGCAATCAGATATGCCATCTCAGCTATGAATATTCAGTGCCATTATAGTGCAAGGAATGCCACCTGCCAGCACAGGGCAATGTGGAATAGAAAGTCCTTGCTGGGAACTAAACCTTAATGACCCTAAAATGTATTGAGGAGTTTGGCAAACACAAAGCCAGGTGCAGAATAAGCAGTTGCAGAAACTTTCCAATGTGAAATGCTTATAAGGCAATTATTTACATTGTATGGATGATTTTAATTATAGGACTGTTTATACCAGTTACTTAAGGTTTCCCAAGGGGTAATTAATCACCCTGATTTTGCATATTTTCCATTTCAGTATTGAGGAAAATCAGCTGTACTTATCAGAAGATTGACCTGTCAACCTCCATTCTTGGCAGATTATAATTTGACTTTCAGCATGACAGTATCTAATCTACTAATAAATGTTTCCATTCCTTAATGCTCTAACAAGAAAATTTTATGGATATCACAGGGCTATCCTCCTCATTTTAACTGTAAGAAATTTTGAGCAGTGGTGGCAAAACCAGACCATTTATTACAGCCACTACTCATAACAGCTGCTGTACATTTCAACACATTAAAAAAGTATTTATATTCTAGACTCTGTCACTGTAATAAAAGGTCTTTTTCATCTTGCTCATAGTAATAAATACAGTAATCATGTATACATCTTACACATGGCACTCAGACTGTGCATTTATTTATGCAAGAATTTATGAAACTGAATGGAAATAGATTCATTCCTACCACAATTCCTCCACAGTAGATGAGATTCCCAAAGACATATGGCATGGTATATTTTAAATAATTCATTTTTCAGTATTTCATCAATTGTGTTCATTTGGTTGGTCATAGGAGTCATAGGAGCCATATCCACTAGCAGTGATTCTAAAATGTATTTTTAGAACAATCATAAATACTACATAAAGAGAAAAATGCCAAATACAGGTAACACTTAAGAAATTATTTATTCTTATATATTTCACAGTAGAAAATAAATTATATTTTGTTTCGAGACAGTTTCTGAATAGCTACACTTTCAAAGTTTCTTGTATTCATTCACTTTATTCTCATTTTCTACTAATTCTATTTTAAGTTATTCAAGCAATAATTCCTTACACTGAGAAAGGTGATAATGGACATGAATCATATTAAATTGAAGTTTTGATAGTTAAATAAGTAAATTACATTGTTTTAAAAGGACTAAAAGGGCTTAGAACTGACACTTTAGCAGAGTAAAAAACCATAGTATGACTACTGACATTATTCAGGTATAATATAGACTAGAGACATTATCCCTGATACTATATGTGCCTACATTATAAACTGAAATTCAAACCAGACAGAGTAGAACATTTTGGATTATTCAAGTTATGTGATAATATTGATGTTGAAATCTTTGAATATTGAGAATAAGCAAGTCATATAAGCTTTATATATAAAGAAAGGAGTCATTAAGGAATGAGGGACATATTTTCAGATATCTTTGCCTTATGAAATGGCTCAGAATTTGTTATTATATATCTCATAAAATGTATATATGAATATACATTCCCATAAACATAAAATGAATAAATATTGCATGGTAAATTTAGACAGAGTAATTTCCATTATTTTAAGCATGGAAACAAAGTTGCAAGAGCTCTTGGACTTTAATCCTGCCTGGGTCAATTAATTCATCATCTTGTTGTTTAGGTCCCTGAAGTTCAAGTTGGATGTCATGATCAGAAGAGTGTCTTTGGTCTAGAAATGAGCAAAAAGTATTGATTCTTTAAAAAAAGAAAAAAAAAGCCAGATTATTTCCCTCTGCCAGCCTCCCATCAACTCTTCACCACCCTCCTGCAGTGAGGAATTTGCAGGGAGCTGACAGCAGGTGATAACTTGGAGCTCTTGTTTTGCTGAGATGTCAGGAGAGCACCGGGCAAGATTTCAAAAGCAAGTATCAGTTTGTTATTACATAATATTGATTCTTTTCATTGTTTCTGTTGATCTTTAAACTGTTAACTTCAAACAGAAAATGGCACAATAGTTTCATGATGAAAATTGTTGTGCTGATTAAGAAAGCAATTTTGCATCACAAAAGCAAATATGTGGCCACATCTTCATGCAGGTACAGAATGTGATGTGCATACTTTTCCATGATTACAAGAACCACTCAACTTTTGCTTGCTATGGAGGTATTTTTTTGTATGAGGTTGACACAAGAACTCTATGAGGAATAGATTTTTGGAAATGTCACTGAAACTTGGCTGATTTCCTCTGGATTTGTGCCACTCAGGTGAATGATTGTTTACGAGAAGTTTATTCATTTCTTTCTTTTCATTAGCATATGAATTTAAATAATTCTTTCCACCAAGTGATTGTACAAGATTCTTCTGAAGTAGCGATTGGCTAAGACAGTGACGTAAATGGGTATGGAATTATCAGTACTGGGGAAGTCGGGATTCAGCTCAGATCCATTCACTGCCATTACATCAGCTTTAAGCTGTGATGACCCATGGATAGATATTCACGTGTGTGTTGGATAAAGGAAAGCACATTACTGAGAACAGTTCACTTAGCACCAAATGCTGCCCAAATGCATGGATAGTATCAAAATTATGTGGAATGCCACATTGTGTTAGGATCTACAGCAGCCAATGATGGGTTGTCTTAAAGCTTTTATCTTAATTGCTTTTTAAAATCTGTACTACTGCCTGAAATCATGGGCTTTAATTGTGATCATCATGGTGATTCATCCTCTTTTTTAATTTTTTGGGGTATTTCTGGTATTTGATATTCCTGATGTGATAGACTCAAGTCTCTATTTTATCTTCTTTTGTAAACAAAATTTGCAGGACCTTCTGCAAATCTGCACCTCAACCAAGACAGTATGAAATCAGATAGTAGTCCCAAGAAATTTTGGGGGGAGGAGCTAGGATAGATCCACACACAAACATACTCACATACACTGTATTTCTCTATTAAACCGAGCTAAGACTGAAAAGCCCTACAAGCCGCTCACAATGTTTTATTTTACCTCCATATTTCTGCTAATTTTGTTTCTGTTTTGTTTTATTTTGTTGTGTTTCTCTTTTTCTTAATGAAATATCTGACTGACTTCATTCCCTGCTGTGTTGAAATATTGTCATCACTTTAAAAAGAAACTTTTAATTTTTCTTTTGGGAGACACTTCACCATTTAAAAACAGGTCTTTTCCAAAACCAAAAGTTGAAATTCTTGAAAAATGTTGCCCTGAACACATTGCGATTATTTTATTGCAAACAAGTCCTTCAGTTTCAACTGATTCATTCAAACACAAACTGCTTGTTTACTTAAAACCCTTGACTGATTCATATCCCGCTTCACAAACAGCTTCCATTCTCCCCGAGTGCGCTTTTTGAAAAAGCAGTTCCATGCAGCTCTGTTGGTCTCCTTCTTTTCAATGTATTCAGTCTCAAAGGCAAAGTAGTCTAGCCTAGAACTTAGTAGTTATATATAGGAAAGAATCAAAGGTATATAAAGTTGTGGAGAAGGGAAGGGATCTTCAACTGGTGTCATTTTAAATTCACCCAGACTGAATACTTTGGAACTGGGATTTTTGTGAGCGGACAATGAATGATTTATGCCAGAATTAAGGCAGACCTTTCCTCCACATTTTTGACATAGTAGATTTGGGAAATTCCATCATGCTTCACATATGAGAATGACTGTGGAGTCACTTCAACTTCTCTTTCAAGGTTCCCTGCTGCAGCCTGGGAAGCTCTGCATTCCCAGCACATTCCCAGCATCTTCTTACCACTTTCTTGACCCTATGCAACAGATGCAGCGGGATACAGAGAAGCGTCTGCCCTGTAAGTAGTGGGAAAGTACTGGGGAAGTGATGTAGGTGCCCTCTGAGTACTTCTTCATGCTTGTGCAGCCTGTGCTGCTTTTATGTCTAGCATATGACACGTGGCACTATTTGGGGACCTAATGGCCACTTCAGAGTTGAAAATGTCTCCTCTGGAATTTATCTTACAGGGGAAAAGTGGTCACAAGGGAAGCAAGAGACAACATTGTTTGTCCTCTCCTCTAGTGGGGCATATAGTGCTAGGTCACTGCTGGGCAGAAGGCCACACTTGTATGGATAGTTAAACAACCTCTCTAAGAACCACTAGACTAAAAAAGTTAGCTGAGGCATTAAAATTTTCTCCATGTGACCATTGTTTGGCAAACTTCTTTTAATTCAATTAGAATTTGCAGGCTGGGACCAGGAAACAAACAAAACAAAACAAACGAAAAAAAAAAAAGAGAAAAAAACAAACACCAACCTATTTAGCTAAGAGTCAAGTCTGGTCTTTACATAGCAACATGCTTTCAGAAAACACTTGAAAGAGAGGGTTGGGCCAATCAAAACCCACATAAATACACAGAAGCATGTGTTCTTGTGTCTTTTTGACTGTAATACACAACTTTCTGAACAAGTATTGCTACAAACTGGCCCTTTCCGTGAATTCTTAGGTAGTACAAACAGGTCATTGGCTGAACAAATTCTTGTGAAATATAAACAGATAATTTGCTGAAAATTAACATACATAGTTAGGAGATGCATTTCTAATCCTCAAAAAGTGCTTCTATTGCTTTACCTGCAAACAAAGAGTGAAAGCAATTTAGAGAAAGGAAGTGCAATACACTCATTAGCTAATAGGATTAGAAATCCAAAGACACGAACTCACTTGAACAATACATTCTTGACATTTGGGTTGATAGAATTTGCCAACTAAAGAGAAACAACCTTGGTTTAATAATCAAGCACAAGATTAGGAAAAATAATGGGATTTCTAGAAAATTTAGGAGAATTTTTTCCATTAAACATTGTTAAAGGCAAGAGTACTTGGGAACAGAAAGTAGAACTTGTTGAAAATTTGTATGTGGAAAACTTCTCTTAGAATATGGTGATTCGGTGAAATGAAAGCATTTCACAAGAATGTAAATAGCTGTTGATCACTTTCTCTAAAAATTTACAGAGATAAATGCAAAATACTTGATGGACTTCTGTAGGAATAATGTGTCAAAATGAATAATGTGTTCTGACAGCATTTTTTATGAGATCTTTTGATATTTCCTGGGACATTTTGAAACATCATTTTGCCACATTACAGATAAAAAGAGGTTTTGATATGTTCGGTTTTCAGATGTTCCAAATCCCATTGCAAGCTGTTCTAATCACAAGCTTGACAGCAGTCACTACCACTCCAACTCATCAGAGACACCGGAAAAAATATTCTCAGAGATATCATGGAACTGTGGTAGTCTATAGCTAAGGACAGAGGTTCAGAATATCAGAATTAAACAGGATCAAATATGTATTGGAATCTCTTAGTCCATCCTTAAAGAAGACTCAAGGTAATATAGACAGGCACTCAATTAAAATTGAAAGGAATTAAAAGCACCAGAGTTTGTACATAACAGAAACACAATAGATCACCAGAGTATGCACCCAGTTTGTAAGTAGCACAACTAAGTAGTACCACTGAAATTAACTGGTGTTCAAACTATACTACAATTACCACTAATTTAACATGTTTTCCTTTATTTGTACTGTTCCAGGTCACAAAAATTTCTGGATCAAATGACAATGGGACAGTTGTGCTCAAGTTTCTATGCAGTATATACAGATAGAGACAAGGAATTTGATCTGGAGGTGTGGATTGCTACACATCACCACACCAATGCACAACTGCCACTTGGGTAACTGCATGTAAAATTCAAATACAAGCTACTGGATAGTTACTAGATACTTTAAAAAAAATCCAGCACATTTTTTCCTCTGTGGTAAGCATTCTACCATTTAATTCTACTATTTAATTAAATGAAGAAAACCAGCACTACTCATGGCTGCTCCCATTTCTCAGCCTTTCCTTGACAGTATTAATTCTACTGTATTTAGGGCTAAAATCTGAGAGCATTCCTTGATCTGCAAGCATAAGATACAGTGGCACAGTGACAAGACTTTAAATGGGCTTTAACTGTTTTAACCTACAAAACAGCTGTGACATAGCCATAGGAGTAAGTCTTCATACAGGCAGTTTACTTGACTGCTAAGCAGAGCAGCCATGCCTGTAGCCAGGGCATGTATCTCTATCCAGCAGTGTACCATACTTTACTATGTCACAGAGACTTTAGAAGTTCAGAAATTGCAATATAGCATGAAAACTACAAAGCCTGAGTCATGTCTGACAGGCTGCAGCTCTCTTCAGACAGTACTTATCTCAAAGCAACCTACACCCTTTGAAAATAAGCTATTTTTTAAGTAAGGAAAACATGGCTTAATCCATTTCCAGTGCATCATCTGGATCCATTTCCAGTGCATGATCTGGTGTGGCCATCTGCTTAAATAGGTCAACTCAATATCAGTGTGTGCAGGAGGACTCTTTAGAGGTATATGGGTTGTATATACATTTCCATGTATTTCTGTGCAATAGCGGGTGATCAGGATACCAAAAGAGTTGATTCTGAGCCATCCATGTCAATGCTACATGGAATTCTAGTGTTTGTTTTGTACTTAATATGGACAAGTTCTTTGGTATAAATATCCTCATCTCACATATGGTTTGTTCCTCCCTAGAAGACCCACTGATTCCGTGCCTGATGTCTCCACAAGACTTGCAGGGTCCCCATTGCAGACCCTTAGCAGACCTAACCAGACCAGCTGGCACAACTGGAGGAACAACCAGAAGATTCATGCAGATGTGTACTGCTGCACCAAGCCACACAGCTAATATCCAGAGGGCCACATTTACTCTTCCAGGAACCCCAGAAAATTACCTCTTCAGAGGTTTTACTCTAAAGGAGATAATATAGAGAAGCCAGGCTTCTGATACAAATCTACTTGCAGATACCCTCCTGCTTCCCCACACAACTCTCCTTGGCAATTCTCTGCCACAGCACAAAATCTGACTTGGGACTACTTCTTCCTTCTTTTCTAATTGTGCCACATGATCACCTCTGTAGTACATGAGCGATTCTATTTATCAGTATCCTTTTGGTCCCCTGATAGATTTTTGCCTGTGCTCCCGCATTAAATCATTCTCTACTCTAGAGCTCACTGAAATAAACAACATGACCCCAGGACCTAACTCAGCCCTTCATGTTTCAGCAGTTACAATCAACCAATTGTTCTTCATGCTTTAATGAAGTTCCTAGAAAAGGAGATTTTAAAAAAAGGGTTAAGACTCAGTTTATAAAATGTAACTATGTAACTAATCTGTCTGGGAAAATTTATAATTCATTTTGTACATTTTTGAGGCGTCTCAACCCTAATATCAGGACAGCATGCAAAATCTGGAAGTATGCAATTACTTTGCTTATGAAAAATGGAGAATTTTATATGTCAAGTTCTTTGCATGCTACATATATAGGAATATATAGGAATATACAGTGTATTTTGTGTGTGTATATGTAAGATATATAAAAATATGCATGCATACATGGCATTATATACATATATATATAGCAAAAAACGTATATTTCTTGCTTAATAAGAAAGTTGCTACTATTATTGCCAAAACAGTTCTAAGAATTTTGAAACCCAGCAGTAGGAGCTCTGGCTGACCTTTTCAGCAAGAGTATGAAGACAAATGACTGTTGACTGGTTCTGTGTCACCAATATAGAGAATCTTTTTTTCAACTAAAATTAAACGTACACCAGCTGAAGTTCTGCCTCCTCGTTCTACTCTTATTTACTTTAATTTTACATTATTAGCCCAACTATCTTTTGCAATGTTACTTGTGAGCTACATCAGTGCTGGACGAACCTTGACGGATTCAAAGATAAAATATTTCTAATCTGTGGGAGAATTTATATAGCAACTGCAAGACAATTTATATAGCACTGGGAGCTGCCTCTGATAAAGAATACGAGTTATGTCCATACATATATCTATGCATACTAACACATCCTTTAAGTACTGCAGTATCTATTAATTAGTTGTCCATCCTTCGATTGGGAGTTCAGTGTTAGATTCTTGAATGCCCTAAACAGCAAAAGGGAAGAAACAGTTTCCTCAAAATGTCATGCAAAACAGCAAACCAAGGAGAATCTTTTCCTGACAATGATTTGCTCAATGAATAGCTACTTAGAGTGAGACGATGGAAAGAGCTGGAAGTCAAATCACTTCTTAAATCCATCTCTGCAAGTCCCTCACTTGCTGGGAAAGGGTGTTGATACTGAACTACTGTGGTTAAGAATCCTCCTTCAGTGATATTTTTTGAAGAGTTAACCACAGCTATCTTAGGAAGGTGTTCAGTCATCTGTGTGCAAAGTATATTCTGAGAATATTTGTCAGGCTGAATCACCTTCTCCAGAGGATGTGGTGGGAAAATGCATGGGATGGGGTTTATCTGAGCAAGCAGACCACAATGTAGATTTGGTATTCAGTTGTGTGGTAGGTGTGTAATGCTGTTACGTATTCTTTGGCTTCCATTTTCCACACATGGTTTGAAAAGGTTTCTGACAGATCCTGGGTGATAGCTAACATCTCTTTGCAGATGTTCTGTATATTTTATCCTCTTGCTTCTGGGTTTCAGTCAGTTTTAAGTCATTTAAGTCACTTAAGGCATTGTTCCTTTTCATGGAACCCACAGGAATGGAATTATTTTTAAGAGTTCAGCCATCTTCTAAATATGACGGAAATTTTTCCAAGGGTTGAAAAGCTATCATGAGAAGGCAGACAATGAGTACAATCTCACAACATGATTTCCTTAGCAAAAAAAGATTGTTGTGGAATATAGGTCCTTTCAAGATTTGCTAGGAGGGGAGCAGGAGTTCTCAATTTTACCTAAGTATTTTCTTAAGTAATATGAACTAGAAGACTACAGAAGTCCCTTGCATGAGATCCACAGGCTTTTTTCTTATCTGTTGCAATAACATGTGAGTTCACAACAAAATCTGTCTGACCCACTGGTGAATGGAAGACAAGCTTCCATGTATCACAAAAGAATATGGCCATACAAAGACCATATCACCAGGTAAGTTTCCTTTTCTCTCATCTAAATGCTCAGTTAAGAGGCCTGCATTCAGAAGAGGAGATGGTGAAACATCTGCAGGTGCAATGAGAAGGACAGGAGGCCTCACTTAGGAATAGCTCCTCCCCTTCCTTTCAGTGAAGAGAAGAAGGTCAGCTGAGGATGGGCTTAACTTTATCTTCATGAACTAGGTCCTCAGAGTGGAGACATTTTGTATTTTGGTATTTTCCAGAGCAGAATATCACACAGAAGAGACTCCCTACTCCTCCACTTTCTCATTCCCCTCAGTTCTCAACTGTTTCCCACCTTCTTGAACTTGTCAGAACATTGGAATGAGTTTCAAAACACATCTGCCACAGATTAATATACAGTAGTAGACGTAGCATAGGAAGACACTTTCTTTAAAAAGTGAAGTCAAATGTAGAGGTAGTCAAAGTTGAGAAAGATACTGACTTGCTCTCTACATTTCAGTTACTGTTGCCTGTTATTTCAGTCTAATTCACCATGCAATAGGACAGGCCATGTTGATAAGTTATGTTTTATATAACAGAAATAGTCTATGTGCAATTTCCTGTTCTTCCTTGATCAGGATGAGTTGCACATGAAATCACTCATGTCGAAAAATGACCACAATTTTCAATCATTTTATAAATGACTATTTCAATCACCAGGTTAGTGAGATGAGCAAAAGAGAGAGGCTTTCATTGAACTGACTGGTCATCTAGAACTGCATTGCACTGGTTTTCATTCAGTCATTTTATAAAATGCCTAAAAATTTCAAGCAGCTCTAGAAACAACTGACTTGCTAATCCCATCATACTGAGAAGGTTAGAGCTATTACATGTTTGTTGTGAGAAGTGTCTCTCAGGGTGGAAGAGTCTCTCTGACATGAGCGCTGGCACTTCTTGATCATGCAGGGCTACACATGGGCTCTGCGTGACTCTTCTCCACAATCTTCCTAGTGGAGAGTAGAGTTGTGCAAAATGTCTCTATACACTTGGCACACAAAAATATAAAACAAACAGATGCAAGCACATTCAGAAAGGAAAGCAGAGCGTGACAGACGATGTCGCAGTAGTCTCAACACTGAAAATAAGCACTGGCTCCTCGTCAAGTGCCTGTCAACATGCACATTTGCATCACGAATATGTGGTTTAGGGAGCATATTTTCCTTTTGCAGTACCTGTGCCTTGCACATGTGCTCTCTTCCCACGTGTGCTGCACAAACATCTCACTTTCTCCCTCAGTTTGAAAAAAAGATCCCTTTGCCTTCCTCTTTTTTGGCTTCGGCTCTGATTTCCTCCTACTGACACTCTTCGTTTTGCCTTCTCTTCTCTGCCTTTATAGTTATTTCTTTCAACCTTATAGCAAGATAAATACAAAAAATTGGTTCCTTGCAGACAACTGCCTGCATATCAGATTGTTTCCATGCTATGTGCTGCTTAAGTTGACTAAGACCTTAACCTCCCCCTCAGCCACAGTCTCCCATGTATTTCCTCTCTCCTCTTACGGTGCCAGGCAAAGAGGATCAAATTCCATTTTTTACTTTTTCAAATTTCCATTGGTTTTAAATTATCAGCACATCTCCCTCTGACTAGTCATAGACTTTCATTAAACTATTTTACACTCTCTCTCTTACCCATATCCATAGGGAACCAACCTCTCCGTGCACTGACATTCAGGCACTAGTAACAGGCAGCCATGTAAGAACACCTTGACTGCCTCAGGAGAGTCCTTCAGTTCTCAGTCTTTCAGTTGCCTCCTATGAAACTTGGAATCTCCTGCTGGTACCAATTTCCCAGTATGACAGTCCAGAGAGAAAATTGATTATCTCCGTTTGTCAGCGGGTCTGCTCCCAGAATGAAAAGTATCTGTTAAAGGAAGCAGTTGTCTGTGTAGCAAGGAAAGCCACTGCCACATGTGCTGCAGTTTCTTGGAAGGTTTCTAATAGTTCTGAAATTTGGTTAAATAAATAAATAAATAAATTCAGCAGAACAACATATTCCCTGTATACCTCTCTCCCCTTTTGCTTGGTTCCTTTTTAACCATTCATGATCAAGTAATTAGCATTGATCAAGCTGCAGAGCTGCAGTGGATTCTTGGTCTGCAGTTTATTTTCCTAATGGAAAATGAGATTTCAAGGCCTAGCTGAAAAAATGCTCTAAAAGACTCTTCAGAATTGAGTGTACAGGGAGCTTTATTACATTCTGGCACATCTTCACTTTTCATATACTGCAGAAGTGAACCAGGTATATTAGCTTGTATTTTTATTTAATGCTCTGTCTAAACAGTAGAGCATCCTGGAGATGTCTGGATTGTTTTGTTTGTTTGTTTGTTTGTTTGCTCTTTTTTGTTTATTTGTCTTTTTTATTTTTTTATCTTGTTTTGAAAGCAAGAAAAAGTGCAAGCTATCTGAAAAAAAATCAGAAAAGACTACATGACTGTATTTCTAATCAGAGTTCAGAAGTTACCTTTCCTTGTCCAGGAAATCTCCACCATCAGGCCATCAGAAGATGCCTGCTCAGACCAGAACTAGCTCTTTTGGAAAGAGATTAGGACATGATTAATAAATTGATTGAGATTTAGCAACTGTCAGAGGATTAAAAAAAGAAGGGCTGCATGTCAAAATGGAGATCACTGCCACTGTACATAGTCAGGAAAACCCTTGGCAGCTTCTGATCTCTGACCCTTCTGATCCCTTTTTTCCCCTCACTATTTCTCCTGCTAATCCCCATCTGTGGATGTTGCTTGTCTCAAGGACATGAAAACTTTTGGTATTCTGGGCACACAGTTTCTTCTCCAAAAGGGATGCTCATTTAGTCTTTGATCTTCTAAAGTATTTACTCTTAAGAGAACAGAGAACAACTCTAGATACTGGTGCCAGTTAGAAAAGAAACAGCCATTTTCAAACAAGCAGAAATTACTATGGCTTTATCTGCTGGATGGAAAATTTTCTTTCATATATCATTACTCTCCACAGGACTGAATCAGCTGAGTCAACTCAAGTAACTCTTCCCAGAAAAGATAAGTGTCCATTTATTTCCTATAACACATAAAGTTTCTCTCAAACGTCCTCAAAAGTTATACATACACACACAAAAAGACAAAAGACAAGAATATTTTTTTATCTTTCTTTTTATTTTCTTCAGATAGCATAAAGGTAGAAGGAACAAGAGATGAATATTCTGACTAACAATTTGCTATTAAAGAAAAAGTAGAGATCTGGTGCAAATTCCTAATGTGTGTTTCCAGGTGCCATGCCTAGCTAGTCTGAGTACAATGCAGGCTTTGTTCTTGGTTTTCCTAGAATATTTTTTCTCAATAGAGATCTACAATTGTAGTACTTAGAATGAGTAAAAGAAGCAGAATCTGTCTCTTGGAAGCTGGTTGAGCATGAAGCCTGATGTTGTCATTTCTATTCATACTCTCTATATGACTTTAAAGCATCTAGTGTAATGAGCAGGGCCTTGTTTATCTGAAAATTACACTACAAAAGAATAGTATGTCATTTCTTGAATGATATCAGCAGATTGATCTCCTGCAGGTGCATTTAGAAATGAAAAAGAGCTTCTTTCCGAACACTGGGAAGAGTCTAGAAAGTCATCTTAGATCTCCAAGTTTAATCTGGCAAGAGACTAAAGGAGGAAGCTTAGCGGAGGAGAATTAGGCAAACTGCTTGATAAAAGGTTGTGTAGATTAGATCAGTGCTCCACTTGCACTGATGACGCTAATGGAAATGAATTGACCCATGCTGCAAGGACATTGCCCTTTTACTAAGATGGGCACTTGCAGATTTCTTCACTCTTCTCTTTCAGAGGTAAAAGAGGTAAGATATTGTTCTTTTTGTATTATTATTATTTTTTCTTGCTTGCTTCTCCTGGGAAATATAAAAAGCAGTTTAACAAGCCCTGATGTTTCACAATGCCTTAGATTCTCAACATCTTAATTGCTTTTGTGGTACCTGTCACTGAGAGCATGCAGCTAGATGTCAGCTGTACCCTTTCTACTGATTTCTCCAGGACTTTAAGCCAAATGCCCTGAGTTTTGGAGTATTCCTAATCAGTCAAAACCTCCAACAAAAAATGCGCATTTCACATGCACTTGTCTGAAATATGCCAGGCCACATGCCAGAGGACACATACCTAATTACCAGGCTGAGCTGATTATTCTTTCTACTGTACTTTTCTCTATAAATTTAGAATAAATTATATCTTTGGCAAATTACACAAAGAGATGATTATACATTTAATTGGATGTTTACCTCTCATTTTCTTCATGCAATAGTAACTAGAGCAGATTACAGGAATTCAGAACAATTTTTCTGTAGGGATACATTTTCCCAGGGTTAGATTCAAAGAAAAAAACTCTAAGACTCTTGTTTAGAGGAATGTTTATACCATATTCAGTCTTTTTTTTTCTTTAATATGAAAATGAACAGTGTCAGGGGATAGTGTCTCAGCTATTTGCAATCCATTGGAAAACGCATATTAAATTGGAAAATACATAATTTATTAAATGTATTTCTTAAGGTGGGAAACTTGAAATTGAGTTTCCTAAGTCTGGGGATTTGGGGTTATATTTGGCATAGGCTACTCAATATGCTGAATTATTCAATGCTAAAACTGACAATGGGTATAACAGGAAAACAGACATAGCATTTGAAATGTGTTTTCATTTGACTGAGGGAAAAAAAAAGTTTATAAATTAAATAGTTATAGACCAAAAAGCCTTACTCCTTCCTCATTAAGCAACTGTGGATGGATGACTGCTGCTCTGCCTGTGAAGGGAGTACCAATATGTATTCACTCTTAGTGGCACTTAAAAAAAGTTACAGAAATGTTACATGCTGTCCATTAAACTGCTGTAAATGCTGTATATAATTAGAAATTGCTTCCCATTGACACAGTTTTATCTTCAAGTAATAAAAATGTATATATTGGAGATAGAATTGTAAGTATCAAAATACTGATACCTGCTTGAGAAAATCAGCTTTAAAGGAAAATTCATCTTTCACTATAAAATCAGTTTGCTATGTTAGTAGAATACTCTGGTATTCTTCAAAAAATAAAATATTATTCAAAGAGTAATATTGTTTTACTCAGGTTTAAATGTAGCCAGAGTAAAATCTGCCTTTGCTGCAGTAGAAGCTGAGTCTGACTCTTTATAATAAAAGCAACAGATTATTCTGTGTCTGAAAGATTTCTTATACACATTGAGGTCTTTTGTTTTGTTTTGCTTTTTCTTGACAACAAATATCTTAAGCCACTGCAAAGAAAGATTTGTTTCATGAAATAAGAGTCCTCAGTATCTCAGTCCTTTTTTTTTCTCATCATTAATAAGGAGTACCTCTTCTTGATCAAAACAGACTTTTTTCTTTTTCTCATGAACATGAATAGGACAACTGCAGGTAGAATAGATAAATATAACTAAGAGCACACTTCATCTTATCTATGTCATGCTACATTTTTCTAATACATCATGATTTTTTGTTTGTTTGTTTTCTTTTTCATTTAGTTTATTTGGAAATGGTGATTGCTAGCATGGGTGAAAAAATGAATCTTAATTCATGTGTTTCAATTTTCTCCATCCCATGTTCTCACACTCTTCCTCACAATTCTCCTTTGCCCTGTGATCAGCACTGAATTGATGCAGACTGACAGAGACACTCTGCCTGTGGTTCCAGCCTCAGCCCTTCAATTTGCACTGTCTCAGCATGATACCATCCCAAAGAGCTAGAGAAACCAAGGTAGAAAAATGACCTCTCAGAAAACACCAAATGTAAACAACAACAAAAAATATGACAAAATCCCTAGGGCCTTCATATATCTGCAAAACCTGATATGCAAAACCACAGATAGGACAGTGGACCATGAGAACATGGCACTCCAGTATAGGGCACAGCAAGTCAAGGCCTCCATTGCAATAAATCCACTGCTGAAATGGTGCCAAGAGACCAGTACGGTGGACCTGCATGGAGACCTCCATTAAAGATGCTGCCAAATGTCTGAGTTGAATTTGAGTTTTTAGCACTGTATCTGGCTACGATGACTATCAAGAGAAAGGATGTAACAGCTTGTTCAATTTTGCATCTGGTAATTTGAAATAATTTGACACTTTTCTTTATTTTTGAATCATACAGAATACATTCATGGACAACAAGATAAGAGAGTGCCAGTATGCTCATTCAACAGATAGAACCAAGTGTTAAAGCAAAATGAAAATGTAATTTCTTGACAGCCACTTCCTTAAGTCCTGGGAAATAATTAGCTTTCACCATGGAATAGATTTTTGAGTTTCATAGGTGTTTTGCTTTCTCTGAATCACTGTTTCTAACATCTTTAATATTTCTTTTTTTTTCTTTTTATATTGCATGAAAGTAGTAATCATTAAATAATATACCATTGTATCTATTCTTCATCATATTTTGATGAAAAAGAAGATGCTCTTTGTTCTTTCTTTGATGATTTTTTCCAGCAAAGGGAGCAGCTGTCAGGCCTAGAAAGAGTAGTTTTGTGGATTTTGCAGCATAAAGGCTGCATAAAATGTTTAGATTTGTCCAAGGAGAGAAATTTTAGTTGGAAATAAGTAGAACAATTTCAAGAGAAATATCAGTTTGATCAATGTGCACAACTTCTTTTGGAAGTAGACATTCTGCTTGTTTAATACAAGCAAATACAAGCTAGCATTTCTCATGTTTGGGTAGTTCAACAAACAGTGACTAATAGACATAATCTTGTAAAACTTCCAAAAAGTGATCTTAATGAGCAATATAGGCAAAAAATTCAGCTTGATAACAAGAGATGAGAGATACAGAATGACCAAAAAAAAGGTAATTTTTTTCCTCTAGTACTTGAAAAATATCCCAAAGCTGACTAATAACCCCACTCTTTCTCACCATCTCACTCTTGTCCAGTCTATGCAGAACTCTTAAACATTCATCAAGTATTACAACAAAAACATAAGAAAGTGCAGAGGTGTGGCTATGTACAGGATAAATGAACACCTATCATTGTTGAGAAAAGATAAATAAATAAATACTAAAGTATAAATTATATGCACTATCCTGCTCCAAGGCTATTGAATATAGCTGGAGTTCTTTCCTCCAAAGTCAATGATCTTTGGAGCAGACTCATCATTGTTGTGGTGACATACTGAGTTCTCATCACCCCTGCATGGCAAACCAAGCAGCTCTGGATGAATGTAGCTCCTTTGCTGCACTATTAAATGCAAAACTAATACGGAAAGAGAGTGCTTATGTGCAGATGAAATAAAAGTTGTGTGCTTCTCTAGTCTTTCCCAAATACAAGAAAATAGAGGATTAGAGGTTGTTTTTTCTTTCTTTCTCTCTCTCTCCCCCTTTATTTATGTATTTATTTTCATAAAGTCCTAAAAAAATTCTGATAATTTAAAAACTATCTGGAAAGTCTCCTAGTTTGAAATCTTTCAGTAACTCAAAAGATACAAAGATCCTTGCATAAAATCATCTTCTATAACTCACTGAATTACAAAATCACAGAATTACAGAATGGTTAAGATTGGAAGGGACCTCTAGAGATCATCTAGTCCAACCCTCTGCTCAAGTGCGAATACCTAGAGCATATGAAACAGGGCGGCATCCAGATGGGTTTTGAAGATCTCTAGAGAAGGAGACTCCACAACCTCCCTGGGCAGCCTATTCCTATTCTAGAAGCCTATTCCTATTACAGCCTATTCCTATTACAGAAAAGAAGTTCCTCCTCACCTGGAGATAGAACTGCCTGTGTTTCAACTTGTATCAATTATCCATTGTCCTGTCACTGGCCACCATTGAGAAGAGCTTGATCCCTTCCTCTCTACATTCCCCCTTCATGAACTTATACATGTTAATCAGATCCCCTCACAACCTTCTCTTCTCCAGAGGAAACAGGCCTAATTCATTCAGTCTCTCCTCATACGAGAGATGTTCCAGTCCCTTAATCATCTTAGTTGCCCTCCGCTGGACCCTCTCTAGAAACTCCATGTCCCTTTTACACTCGGGAGCTCAGAGCTGCCCCCAGTACTCTAGGTGCGGCCTCACCAGAGCTGAGTAGAGGGGCAGAATCACCTCCCTCGACCTGTTGGCAACGCTCCTCCTGA
>JAUBOD010000363.1:2778862-2797698 GCA_032353885.1 Nothura maculosa | reverse complement strand
TTATTTTATTTTATTTTATTTTATTTTATTTTATTTTATTTTATTTTATTTTATTTTATTTTATTTTATTTTTTATTATTTTTTTGGATCAGTCCTAGTAAGGAATTCTGCCATTTCTGCCTCTTGCTAACGTCGGTGCTGTGAATCTTACTGGTATGAAATTGCCTTGAAGCCACTTTGAACTGGGAGACTAGCAACAATGACGGAAGTACACAAATATTCTCAGCAAGTCACTTTCTCTGGCATCCCTCTAGCACAGTCCAAAACTATCAATATCTATCAACATTTTATGGAAGAACTGACTGCACCCAGAGGAGCTCTTTATTTTTTTACAATACAGTTGTTACTCCCTCATTATAAGTAAGCCCAAAGTGCTTACTTTGGGTAATCATCTAATATTGCCTAATGACAACTCTAGGGACCTCCTCAGATGCATTTTTTCCTGAAGAAAGGGAGGTTTGCCTCTGTGGGTAATGGGGTATACATCCTTTAAAGCCACTTCCAGTAAGTATACAGCTCTTTTAAGTTACTGTTTGACTTTAGTATCATCTTTTACACCAAGGCTAAAGCTATTCACTGACAGCTAAATGTTTCAGTGAAGTTTGATATCTAAATATGTAGACAGGCACCGACTGGAATTCTCCAAAACACATTGCAGTGCAGCTCACAAATCAGTGGGAGTTAGGCACTGTCATACATACAAAGTTTACATATCTAACCAAGGCCTGTCTTGGGACACTTGGATACAAACACATCCTTTGTGACACAGCGGAGGAGTGAAGCGATTTGTTGATGCTGATACTCTTCCATGATCAGCAGTAAGGCTTCTCTTGGTCTACTCACACAGCTCGGCCCAGGGCTGAGTCATGGTCAGGCCTCTGCAGACTGGAAGTGATAATACTGAACTTGATGACACTTCAAACTTTTTACAGATTTTTGTCCATTGATACTTTCTTCTTTTAATCCATGAATGTGTTTTTTTCTTTTTCAGGCAGCACTGAAATACATCTATCTAGAAGTCTAGCCTTAGTTTCAAGTGAAAGAGTTCTCTTTTTCATTCATATATTTTGACTTAAAAGTTTGAATTCCACTTTCAGCTACATAATGTATTACAGGATAATATCAAAGCTCTGCACAATGAAATGTGCAAATGGACGTCATGGTCAATCCCGACTACTCTAAGGAAGTACAGCTCCTCCAGCCACAGGAATTTTCACCCTTGAATGTTGCTTTGCACAGCTTGCCATCTCAAGGTGTACTCAAGGGATAATGGGCCCAGCACAATTGCCTCCAGCCATATTAGATCCCAAACTCTCCCGTCATGGACAGTGATAATGGTCCTCAGTGGCACTCTTTAGGCCCTTCTGACATGCCTCAGGAGTGACTCCCCACAAAACAGTCTGTAATCAGTGAAAGCAGCAGCAGATTTGTACTTTTCTCTTTAATTAAGCATGTCGAAATTTGCAATCAGGACTGCCAATAAACTGGATTTAACTCAAGGATGCCTTGGATTCTCTGCACCATGCATTTGTAATGATTTAATTTTCTTTCATTCACTATATCTCACTGAAATCATGTCAGCTGTTAATAGCGTCATTCCTTCCTCAAGATTAAATAAATGACAGAGGATTTAACTGCATTGATTACTGGGCCCATGTACCTTAGGTTACCTCCCCAGCTCCTCCAACAGCACAGCATCCTTGAGAAAGCGGGTTAAGCAGAGCCATAGACTGAGGTACCTCACTCTTGAGGTAGCCACTAGATTAAAAACTTAGACAAGAAATGAATTTGGTCTTACTTGAGAGCCATCCTTTCATAATCTCCCTGCCTCTATCTGGCAGAGGCTGGTGGCAGCATGTGCCAAGTAGTTGAACAGCCATGAAATGGGGAGAAGGAGGTTATCAGGAGGCAACTCAGTATCACTGTCACTGTTCAGTCACTGTCCTCTCCAGCTGAGTTGCTATGGAGTCCTGGCATAAGCTACACAGAATAACAGTGTTATTTTAGGAGAACTATGCAATGTCCTCAGCCCAGTGAGCTCCCTAAATGCTCACTCCTGGGATGGTAACCAGTGCTTGAAGGGTTCCCCTTGATGGAAATCTTGCAAGTTCATGTTTTTGCAAATGATATGATACACCTCATAGGCATGTGCACAAGACATACTAATGTATGATCAATATTAGCTGAATGCTACCAGGACATATCTGTGGAAAACTACATTTCTACCTGATGTGCTCAACTGACTTCATGTCATTCCTCTGGCAAGAGAAACTGGTTTACAAACTTTTTTTTTCCATGTGCCATAGCCAACGATGTTGTACATTATTAGCCTGTAGCATAGTTTCTAAAACTGTTATTTCAATTGCTTGGAATATGTATTCTTGTTGGAAAGCCTCTTTGTTCCTCTCTACTGCATTTCACCCATCCTTCTCCAAAACATATGTTTTCAATCTTTATTATTTATATGTAAGAAAGCACTGCCAGCAGAGATTTGTAGTCTATCTCTCATTGACCTCCTGCAAAAAAAGAGATTAAAAAGAGAAGGCAAAGATGGATTTATTGATCTGATAGAAGAAGAAAAAAAAATCAGTTCAAACGTCAGCCTGCCAGATGGCAATTCAGAGATTTCCTTATATCCAGAAATGTTCAGATCATTTTTCTTCTTCCTTTTCTTTTTTTCAGGGTTCTTTCTGAGAGCCATGATGCCAAATCATTGTGAAAAAAGTGGTTGTTCCCAGTATCTTCAATTGGCATGGGAAGGATCAGTTCTAGGAAGTATGACAGGGGAGCTTCTTTTTATATTTCCAGTCTAATTTTAGAGCCCAAAGAGGTCTGGATAATACAATCACCTTATAAGAGGCCACTGGGAACTGAACCTGGCTTGAGCCCTTCATGATTCATATTTATCTCCCAGAAGCTCTACATATCAAATAAGATATTTTAAATTATGGATCATCCCTGATTTTCCCACTGAAGGTGGCAGTGAGAGAATCAAGCTTCAATTTGTTAATTATTATACAAAAATCTTCTAGGAATTAATAGTGCCTATGAGCATGAACAGAGACGAAGGACAATCATATCTCATTTTCTGCCAATATTACAAGCTGATTCTAAAATTGGTCATTTGTCTGATTGCTCCAAACTGTATTTAAGTACCACGTTTTATGAATCAGTCCCTACATGTGTGATTACTAAGGTCTTTGGTAGCTTGGTCTCCTGATTTAGCTCCACTGTCGCCAAGGTCTTTGTCATGAGCCTGGCTGACCTCCCAGCACCACCTACTTCCATTTGAATTTGATGCACGAGATCCCACCCAAAGGAGACAAGCCTCCCCTGGAACAATGAGTAATTCTTGCAAGACGCAACTGGAACATGCTGCCAGAGCACGGGAAGGCTGATAACATCGCCTGAGCCACAGCGGGCCTTTGTGGCGGCAGACACAAGTGGGATGTTCCTTCTTAAGCTTTCCAGAGCCAGAGGAAGTGGGCCCTGAAACACAATGTGCATTGAAATCGACTTTCATCTGGGGGATCTTGCGGCGTAAGCGCCACTCGGTGATGTGCTTTCCATCTGCCGCCGAGCCTCCTGATGCATTTCCTCTGTTTGTTCCAGGGGGATGGATGGCAGCACCTCAGCACAGACACACATTGTACTAGCAAGCACTGGTGGGCACTGCGCACAACTCAGGACAATAGCAGTCCCGATCCTCAGGAGCCTTGGGTGGAAGTGGGTGACATTTCAAATAACCTTGTCCTTCTCCACAGGAATAGCACACTCCTTATAGAAGGGTTTAAAAGCATATTGTATCTAGCAGTGCTCATGCTGTATGCTTTGCTCTTTGGATTTTCTTTCCATGGGGAAATGCCCTGTATAGTTATGACTCTAGAAAGTTTAAAGCAGTCACTTGAGAGAGCAATAATTCGAATGACACCTGCTAGGAGACTGCTGAGTCGTGCACACAGTTGTTTCACTGTGCACATAAGAGGTTCAGTTGTACAAGAAAGGAAATTGAGAAGAACATGATCACTAAGAGAAGTTCACTTCAGCCATGGAATTAAGGGGCTGTCAAAGCAGCAAGCAGATCCTAACAGTGTTTTTCATATCATACCAGCGTGATTCCAACTTCTGTTTCAGGATGTGTTTTTGTAGGACCTCTGCTTGTTCATAAAGTCTTGCAATTAATCACAAGGGTAGATGTTCAGCAAAGATCTAAGTCAAGGTTGATAGCAAATACAAATGAGTACCATATGAATTACTCTTTGACTATCAGTTGAGCAGACTGTAATGTAATTAAATATGACCATATCAGAACAAAGTGTTGCTATTTATAAGGAGTAAGTAAATTGTAAGGAATAAATTAACCTTTCTGCTACAGTGCATTGTGGAAAGAGATACATGCATATTCTATTTATTTGGCATGTCCATATCAGAAATGTGTGAGGAAGATTCAAACTGCAGCAAGATAATATTAGTAAGAAGAAACTAGGAGAAGTCCATTTTTCACAAACCATCCATTTACTGGGCCTCAGGCTTTATCCCAGCTCCTGGATCACAAACATTTTAGTAGCTGGGAATAGCAGCACTACTTAATCACACTGCGAGCTTTGTAGGGAGGGAGGAAAATACCAGACAAAAAAAATCACCAAGTATGTACAGGGATGGGTAGCATGTTGTGTGGGAAGAGGGAATTATCATGAAAAACAGCATCATCTCCTTACTATTCAATTTGGAAACAGAATCTATTTTTAAGTTTTCCCATCTACAAACACTGCAGGGACATTCTCCCTGTGACACTTATTTGGACAATTTAAAAAGAGATCTTGACTTACATCTACCTCTTTTGAGTAAGTGCCATCCAGCATGAAAAGGAGGAGAACATCATTTTTTGCTCTTGATCCCTTTTCAGTCCAGGTATAGACTGCATGCAGCATCATGAGCTTGGAGCTATGCGGAGATGCTGAGTTGGGGCAGGGGTGAAGCAGGGAGGACAGGTCAATAGTACTGCTGGAGAAGAGCTAAGGCAAAGGCAGAGTGAAAGGAAACATGAAACAAAAGGATATAAAAAAGAAAGTTTTGGCATAGGGTGAAGGAAATTTATATATATATATGAAGATCTGTAATGTTTTGGTTATTCTTAATTAGATGAGTCAGATTGTGATAAACAAAGGGCAGCACTATGCATATTAGAGGAATCAGAAAAGAGTTTATTAAAATCATAATTTACTGCAGCAACTGAAAAGCTACTGAGCCTAGTCACCAAAAGAAATTTTTTGTTGAATAAAAACTAACTTTCAACAAATATTTCAATGAATAGACGTTTTGAAGTTTCAGCTATTTGAACAAACTCAGTTGCTACATATATATACGGTCATATATAATGTGACATCTAATTACCATGTTGTTTACTCACAGTTGATATTTAGGTGCAGTCGAGAACCTTACTGCAGGGATGTTAAGAAAAAATACTAGATCTGTCTTGATAAAGCATACATATTCCTCTTGATGCATGTTAACTGAAAAGGAATGCTGGCTGCTTTGCTTAGATTTTTGTCCTAACTTACAAACAGTTGAAGCTAGGTATAATAAATTCTAACCTCAGTGTTGTTCACCTAAAACATACAGTCATACTGAAAATAGCTGATGGATGTTGTGATGGATAGAAGAGAATAGAAAGCAAATCATTAATTAGACAGGCTTCTTAGATTAGATCACGCTGTTAGGAGTTATATACTGCTAAACTGTACCGTCTCCCTAAAGCAGCACTCAAGAGAGATTACAGGAAAAGATGATATCCTAAAAGATCATATGTCTTCCTATGGCTGAGTCTTTCCAAAGTAATGCATATCTTTAATTTAAGCACTGTTTAGAAAACAGTAACGTCACTTCAAAATATTTCTTGCCTTTTTTTGTGCTCAAATTCTCAGTTTTTCTCAAAATCTTTGTGTTGAAAGCTCTCTGTATTGATAACCTGCAGATATCAGAGGTATTAAATTTAATATTTGTTTTGATTGCTGACTCAATGCAGAGATTTGCTGTATCTTTCTTTGTTCTCAATGAATCTACCTGAATTATCTTTTCCAGGAGAAGTAGGTGCTTGAGAGATAAGCATCAACATTTAAGGAGGTATCTGGATCAGAGGAAAGGTCAGAAGAGCAAGGTGAAATGTCCTGGAAGTGATTAAAGGGAGAAGAAGCAGGAATACAACCTCTTATATCAATTGTTCTCTTGTTATTTATGCAGTTCCAGCATTAGCCATCCTCCTACAAGCTTACCAGAATTCCACAGATGCTTGTGGTTTTAATTCTTTTTAACCTAACATGATATTGAAGTATGGTAATAATTAAATCGTATTACCACCACAAATGGGCCAGTTTATTAACCAAAAGTCTAAACTTTCAAGAAGAGTGCCAAAACCGTAAACTTGGTATCTCATGACCTCATATACTCTTTTTTTTTCTTTCCAAATAGAACCGCCTACAGCTTCAGTTACACAGTATCTTACAAGAAAATCTGTATCAGAGAGGGAATATTTATCCCTTGGTCACTCTTTTCCTTTGGTTGAGTCACTTCATGTGAAATGCAGTGACTAAGTGCCTCATTTCGAAAGCACATTTCATTGATATGGATCTCAGCTGCTCACCACGGCACTGTATCATCTTCAGCAACTGGTCACATCATCTGACAGAATCAGCAGAGAACCTCTGCAGCACCACAGTGGCACGAAGTGGTCACAGCATCGCCCTGGGCTGGGCAGGCAGTGGGTAAGCAGCAGAATATAAAATGCAGACGTCACTAGATGAAGTATGTCAGCGTGACTACGGATTAAATATTGTAAGCCCAAAGCAGCTTAAGGCCCCAATTGCCTTTGCAGACATGCAAATACAGTGTTTAAATCTGAAAAACCTTAGCTTGGCTGTTGGTTAAGCTTGGATGTGCTCAGGTTCTCGCTGCTACTTGCATTTTTCTCCTGGCCACCAGCAGAAACGTGTGGCAGATGCTGATGTTGCTGAGTGCAGCAGCACCTGACCTGGCTCCTGGCAGCGGGTTTTGTGGAGCAAACCTTGCTCTGCTCCCCAATGGCCTTTCCAGCCTTTTCACTTCATTCACAGACATCTGCAGTTTGCTGCTTTTTTCCTGCCTGATTTCTGCAGTGGGAGAAAGGGGATGAAGAAGCTTCAGCCAGCAATTTAGTCCCACTCAATGTTTCCATCTCAACCTCTGCTCAATGACCCTTCACATCTTTAGAAAGAGCAATTTTTCATTCCCAATTCAGCAAAAATTAACCACTTCCCCGCTGACCTCCCAGTTGCTTCATAGCTGCCTTCTTGTCTCCATGCATTCCAGATATATAGATACAACAGCAAGAAAAAAAAATGGTGTGCAAATCAGCCTGCAATTTTTGTTATACTCCATGAGATAGCTTTTGTGCTTCCTCATGTTCCCTGCATCTGTCCCTGAGTCAATAAAAGGCAAAAACTCTTCAATATGTGACCTTAGCAGCAGAGCTCATCCTGAGAGTGATATCTTGCATCTAGCACTAATTTAGCACCTTAATAATCCATAAAAACTGACTGTTGCAACAAGTGGCAGGAGAGGAAATTAGCATTAAAGGTACTAAAAATAAAAATTATGTCTTAAACAGGGGTACCCAGGAAGGAGTCCATTGAGAAGCAGAAGACGAGATCTTGACTACTCTGAAGAAATACAGCAGTGCATCTCACCTCCCCCTCCCATAGAAGTGTCCTCTCAGCTGTCCCCTATTCCCCTGTAGCTGTGGTGCAGGGACAGGATGTCCCTGTGGGTCTCTCTCTGTCCTCACCAGTGACGCAGGCACTGTGGTGCAGTGGGTGAGGTGGTGAGATTTGGAGAAACTGAAGAGGCCTCCAGGGATTTGCTTTCCTTAAAAAAAAAAAGGAAAAAAAAATAGAAGCAGGGGTTTGGAGTCTCTAATCACCAATGATTGCTTCCTGTGCATAAGTCAGCTGTTTCCATACAATAGCCAAGCTGTTCAGTCTCCAGGCGCCATCCCAAGGTCATCACTTTTCTATTGTTGTTCCCCACCCCCATGGAAAATTCCTATGCTCTTTTATGTATATGAGGCTTTTTTAAAATCTTGGAAAACTCAGGCCTGCCTCTCGCGGCTGTGGAAGGATTCAGCATGAGATATTGAACTGAGCTTGGCTAACTTGTCTTTTCAGGACCTTCTTCCTTTCTGCAACATGTGTTTTATCTTATCTGTCTTAACTTGTTAGAGTTTTTAAGCAAAATACCTACACTGTGTTCTGTGGTAGATGTAATCCAAATATCTGACATATTTTTCCACCTTGCTTTTCTTTGAATTCCACGTGTCATTACCCTCTGATACAGTGAGAAATAAGGTCATATTGATTCCTAGATAATGTTTTCTCATAAAATATTTATTTTCACACACAAATATCCACACAAAAAGCCTTGCTCTTATTTTGAAACTGCTTATTATGGTTATGATTAAAATGGTTATTTTTTATAACCAGTTATTTTAACCATCTCACTGAACTAGAGCTGACACTGGGCCACACTGAGCAGGTCTTTAAAAACATCACTTATTCCCCACTTCTACTGGCATTGGTGAGACAAAGAATTTCAGCACTTTGTAGATTTGATGCCACCTATATGTCACCTCAGACTAAATTTCAGCAGCTTTGACTAATCCACTGTGAATCTTTGTGCGCAGATATAATTACTGGAGTGGAACGGGGGGAAAGAAGTATATTTTAGGAAGGGTCTGCTGTCACCCCACGTGACTGAGGAATGCAAGACAGGACCAGTTTATTAACATTTGAACAGCAGGATCTCAGCATGCGATATTGACCTCTCAGGATGTTTGGTCATGACTGCAGTCTCACAACTTTGTCTCTGCTGTCACTTACTGCTAATGAAACAACCTTGTTTCTCAGCCTGTGGCTTACACAAAAGTTAGGACAAATGAGTGCTTTAAATTGTAGCCTCAGAAGGAAGCTGAGTTAGAAAGGAAAAAAACAAATGGATGTTTATGAAAAATGTATGTTCTGAACAGATCTTTTTTGGAGGAAAGTATTATGATGCTTCTTCCATTACTTTAGCATGCAAGTCCAAGGCACAGTGGTGCCCCCTCCACATTGCCTTGGGGTGCATGGGGAACCCTGCAGCATGTACCCATCATACTTATATGCCAGTACCAATTGCAGCTCACCCTTCGATTCCTCTTTGGAGACTATTTTTGTCTTCACTGCTCTATTGGGGATAATCTCTTTTAAAACTCTTTTGTTTGCAGGTTTCCTCCAAGTTTGATGGGCTCCTGAGTCTTTCTTTTCCAGCACATTATTGTATTCTTGGTGTAGCTTTTTGGATGTTAGTTCCAGTTATCTAATAGATTGTCATAAAAGACTGTTGCAAAACCCACCTCAGATGACTGCATTATTTTGAAAATTCTTTGCGAGTTATATTTGAAAGCGAAACCTCTGCATTTTGGACAGACCAGAGGTTAAATTATATGTTATTTATTCTCCAGGAATAGAATATTTTTGGTTGTTTTTTTTTTTCATTAGAAAATATTGTTTTGACAGTTTTAAAGTGACAGACAGAAAAAAAAGCTAAAGTTTTACATTTGTACATTTGTATTTTGACTTCTGTGGTTATACACTGACCTTTCATCCTTTCCCTGATGGTTCTCTCTACAGGGTCATGTTCAAGTGCCAATAGGATTGAATCATTATGTTGAAATGCTGGCAATTTTTTCTATTACAGGAGTTTTCAAGTAAGGTTGTTTCTGAGATTATCCTAAAATTTTAATTAGAAAGGTTATTTCCTTTCCAGGGATGATTTTCATTGACTAATACTTGCTATCATAATGAGATAGCTGAACAATTTTTAGTGAATAGGGTGTTCTTTGTCACTGCTGAATAGTTGAACTAGCAGTTTACCTGTTGCTATTTTCCAGAAACTGGAAAATTGCCCACAATAAATTTTAATACATATTTCTTTAAAAATACTACATCTCCTGTGATAATGACACAGAACACAACAGTTTATAATAATGCAGTCCTGGGGTTTCACATAACCATTATACCACAGTATCATATTGGGCACTGACAGTTAATGAAAAAATGAGAGTGATTATTTCTTTATGTTCATATGTTTCAGGGCAACAAACATGTTAAAGTTAACACATAACACTGCAGCCACTAAATTACGTAATCATGCAGGAGCTTTGTACTTTTCTTTGAAATATATGAAGTACTCAAGGAAAAGGCAGGAAATGACAATAATCTGTGAAGTGGAAGCTTGAACATTTTTTAACTTAAAAATGAGTCTTTCCTCTCCATATCATTATAATAACAATGTTATATCTATAGACCTAAGAAAGATGGACAGATTTATTTCCTTACTTTTTCTATTTAGCCCAGCTAGGCTAATATCTTAACCATTTTTGTGTGTTTGTTTTCCTTATCTCAATTTCATCTCTGAAGGAGATTATTCCTTCCTGACAAGATTCAGTACGTAGATTATTAAAATCTTCTCAGTTACTTAGATCATCTTTACTCCCCAGATTGCTATTGTATGAATAAGGCCCCTTGGAACAAGGAACATGGCATGACATTTTAAAGAAGTCCTTTAAGTAGTTAATTATATTGCTGGAGAGCTAAGGCAATAGCAAGAATTGTCTGAGTTATAATAAAAATGTAAAAAGATTTTTAGAAGGATATAAATCAGTCTTTAAATACAACCTGCTCTGAATTATCAAAGGCGATGGGGAGAGGAATGACATAACTCACGTAAAGCAATAATACAGGAAATATAAAACATATGTAAGCCAAGCTCTAAAAATACACCAATCTATTCTCCTTCAGAAAACTCGTAAACAGATTTCTGGGAAGAGCAGAAATGACTTGAAGCAGTAGTTGGTCAATTGAGGCTTGGAGCAATGAAATGTGTTACTTTTCAGGTTGCTAGAGAAAGTGTAAACTGGTCACACAAGAAAATGAGAGTGACTGTACAGCATTGCTTGGCAGAGAAAAAATTCTTTGGGCAGGCTACTGACAGCACTAACTGTGTATAAAAACACTACATGCAGAGGTACTGAGAAATGACTTGAACTATTAACTAGAGATCACTATTTTTAATTCACAAATTTGCTATAACATAAAGGAATAGCATGGGTGCTACGTCCTACTTTCTGCTTTATAGAAACCCCATGGCATGAATGAGGTTCTGCTGCCAGTTTATAAAAACATATTTCTATTATTTCCGTAGTCTATGACTCTCCTCCATACAAAAGAAACTTCTTTTATCAGTATTTAAAATAAAGAACACTAGCAGAATGAACAGATCAAAGTGATTCATTCATCAGTTGAAAGATTTTTTTATGTTGCTACTTTGTATATGAGAAAGATTACCCAGGCTGTGAATAGAATTGCTGTTTAAATAGTACCAAAGTATTAGGTTGTTCCTTGTCACCAAAACCTGAACCGAACCCTCACGATACACTAATAACTTGTGCGTCGTAGCCCATGACACATCATTGCTGCCTATATTAGCACAGCAAATATGCTTTGCTCTCTGATGTCATGGGTTTTAAATTCCAGCGGGGGATTTACTGACTAAGTCACAGTGAGCTGCAGTGAGTTTCCTCCCAAAAGGAGAAGATGAATATATATATATATATACATATATATATATGCATATATAGGCTGAATGTAAAGGTTTTTTCCTTTCCATTTCAATTCAGAAGCATTGCTAAACAGCAGAAGTTATTTCCTATTGGTACTAAAATATTATTCAGAAGAACTACATACATCTATCAGTGGAGAAAAGGCTTATTAGCCTTCCTAGGACACTGCAACACTGTGATTCCTCTGAATTCTGACATATGGATCACAGATGAAAACTTCACTCGACTAAAATTGGAAATCACAGTTTTATCCTTCCATAGCTTGGAACTGATAACTTTTCAACAATTCTGTACAGCATGCTATTTATTTACCTGCACAAACACAGAATTCTAGTTTTACTGTTAGATAGCCACTTTTAAAAATCTTTTCTAATATATTTTGTAAATTCTTGTCTTTTGGTCATCATGCAGAAGGTATTGCTTATAAAGGACATTGGAACACAAAACCTTATATAGACACTCACAGAAAAATATTTTTCTCCCTCCTTCCTGAAAGACAGAAATAATCCAAGTATATCACTAGAGTCAAGGCTGCTGAACTTGTACAGAAGGATTCTTTCTGTGCTGAGAACGGAAGCAGAAGAGGACAGTGGGCTGGACCATTGGACCCTTTTTTGTTACTGTCAGTCGTGACCTTTTGAGTGATGATCTCAAAACACTGCATGGCAACTGCAGAATTTGTCTCTCACCATTCCTAGAAAGTAGGTAATATTATTGCTCTGTTAAAGATGTGGAAATTGGGCCACAAAAAAAAAGAAAAATGACTTGTTTATGGTCACATAGAAGAGAGTCAGGAAGAGAAAAAAATGTTAAGTAGTGACATAAATCTTTCCTTCGCAGATTAATAGTACTCATTCCATCGTCTTGGCTATTTTCCACACGCTCTCTCTCTTTCATGAAGACAAAGTGAAGGATCAAAGCACAGTGCAGGAGAGCTAAAAAAATAGTGTGCCAGGATCAAGAAAGGACTATTACTGGGCTAGGGAGTTACAGGCATTAAGAAAGTTCATTCACAAAAGTGAAAATATCAAATGTTTTCTTGTCCCTGGGTCCAGATAATGCAGTGAAGACCTATTTTTCCAGAGGCTGGGAAGAGAAGTCTTTTGCTGTTGAACAGAGTTGGGAGCACCTCAGATGATGGGTTTATAAAAGTTCAAACACACTCAAAATCTGTTGACTTCCTAACCACCAATTTTGTAGCTAAGTGCTTACCAAGCTCGATGTACAAGCAGGGGCGTTGTAGGAAAAGTAAATAATGGTTGTGTTTAAAATAGTACAGACCCTTCCTATTGTCCTGACATTGACAGCTACAAGGCACACCCACCCAAGCTTGTTATGCACTTAAAATATTTTACTGGTCAAACTATTATCATTAGAGATATGATATCTTTTTTTTTTCTTTTTATCTTGACTAAAAATGCCAGTAAAAGCTTTCAGGTACAGAATAGTGTGCAGCAGTATAAATATGACACACTCACTTCATCCTCACTTCATCCTCCCCAGTCTCCATGTGGAATTAACCAAAGCTGTATAAAGTAATGTTATATTTCTAAACTACTTCAGTATACAGGGTAAGTACACTAGGAAGCAGTTAGATTTTCTGGACTTATCACCTTACATAGAAAGAAATAGCTGTTGAGAATATTGGCATCCTCATGGCAGGTGAGGATATATACAATGATTGGACAGGCCATTCATTCAATAACCAAAGCTGGACTTAATCTTCCTGTTAAGTCATTCTGAATCTGAGAATTTCAGCTGCCTGTCCTTTCCCTCTGGTGACTTGGGATCATCTCTACATTAATCTCTTGGCAAAATAAGTGAAATCTAATGATGCAATTGTAGTGAATTTAATTAAGTTACACCATAGATTAATAAAAGCCAGCCAACCTTCATTAACTTATTGCTGTCTTCTCAAAATAGGGCTTCACGAAACACACTGAGCATCACACAAACCTTGCACTGCTTTTTGTCTGCAGAGCAGACACCTGCATTGGCAGGTTTTGAGCTAAATCACTGAGTTGTAAATGTAACACCTCCAAGCAGAGTCAGCTCAAGGGATCATAGCAGTAGGAGCAAAACATTATTGCCTTAAGGACAGAGGTGTTGGAAAGAAAGGGATAGCACAGGTGCAGTACTGATCTAAGAGCTCTGCCCCGTGGATTATCCTGCAAGCTCAGCAGTGCACACTATCCATTGCATTTATGGACAGTCAGAAAAGGGCTCTCCAAACTCTTGCCAACACAGGATTTTTTTTCCTTTTCAGATCTTTGACCTGTAACTTGAGGTATCAACAGTGGGAGCAGGGATTAGGTGGCAACCAAAGTTTGCTCCACCATGCAGTACTGTCCTACCCTGAACAAACTTTGACAACACCTACACTGAAGAGTTGTGAGCTGAGCTGCACTTCCACTCTATGCAGAAAGAGTATGAGCAGGTATTAAGGAAGGCAGGGGAAAGCTAAAATAGACATAGTCTCCCCCAGATGCTGAACATGAATGTCGGAACAAAGCTGCTCTGTTTCTCTCCTCTACATTGTTTTACTGATTTGGCAGATAAAAATGTCAGCATCTGAATGAAAAGTGTATCCACATCCTTTTAATCCATTCCCAACTAAATCCCCATCATTATCTGCAGCCAATAAAACATGCAATTAAGAATTAATTTTTGTGTTACAATATCTTCATAATTTTGGAGTATTTATGAAGTGTGCCATCTCTGCTTGTATGTCTGAGGAAGTGAGCGGCCTGCCACTTTCTCTGTTTCCTACCATATCACTTACAGATTCTTTTCCACCCACACACAACATTCATTTCTCTCTGCTACAAAACCAGCTACATCAGAGTAAAGATGAAAAAAAAGGCAAAAGAAGCTAAGGAGAAGGTGTCTGTGCTATTCCTTCAGCAAGCTTGTCAGCACCATTGTTGCTCTCATGGCGTGTTGCTCATCTGGAAATCTGAGATACTTTGAGATAAGATACAACAAGCTTACAAGAGAACTGCTAGTTCACTGTCAAGCAGCTACGTGAGCAGTACTCTTGCTCACTCAAGTCTTCCTTCTCTTGCATTTGTTGGCAAGAAGGTTATTTCACATGACTCAACAGAGAAATACAAATAATTTAGGATTTGAAAAGAAAAAACCTTCAAATATAGAAATGGCTGTCATAAATCATTCTCAATAGCTATCTTCATATTTCCAGGTTCAAGAATAGCTATCTTCATATTTCCAGGTTCAAGAATATGAAAATTGCTTTAACATATTTTCCAGAATGGATACTAGTGATTTGTGGTTTATATTTGCCCAACGTATTTCATCTAACCACCTACTAAAAATTTATGCAGAAGGATTAATTTATGCTATGTATTTCCAAAGTGCTAAACATGAGACATTTGTGTTAGCCTTAATATGCCAAAATAGGAGAAGCAGTAAATAACAGATAATATCACTTTATTTTTGATAACCATTTAATAAAAATGTGTTAAGTTCACATGTTAAATCATAGGCAGAAACAGAATAGACACACATAGATATGCACATACGTATCTTCTGATCTTTACAGATATCAGTCCAATTTTATCAAGCTGTCTTCCATGTGTTTGCATTCACTTTAAACTTAATAGCAAACTCCGAAGTTATTAACAAAAACTGTTCACATCACTATTTTGTTTGCTACTACCAAGTCTAATGGGAGCTTTCAGCACCGGAGTCACTTGTAATTTACCATGTAAAATGTCTTCTTTACCTGTACCCTATATGACTTTTCACATTCTGATTCACAGGGCATTCGTTTTCCCAGTGAGAAGCATGCAGAATTGTCATACCTGGGAATAGAGATGATTTGCCTAAAAACAAAAAAAGGAAGAAAAAATAAGAGTAATTTAAATTTGTAAACAATTGATACAATTTAAATTTACATCAAGTATCAAGTGTTTCTCCTCTAACGGATAGTGTTGTTATCAAGCTGTGCAGTCATTAGATGAAGTTAGAAGTAGCATGCCTATGTATTATCTCTTATGATGACGGTAAGTATTACTTATTTATATTGCAGCTATAATCCGATCTGTGAAGGATTCCTATAACTGAGGTAACATATTCAGCTATTTAATCATTTGTAGCACTTTTGACATGAAACAATGCAATTACCTACTTAACTAGAAAAAGATAGTAGTTCATATTCTCGCTTGACAAAAACAATAGAATTGACCCTCATTTTAGATACTTTTCTCTGGAGAGAAAATCAGTGGTAAAGCAGTCTCTGTAAAATCCTCTAACTCTTCCAGCACCTATATATATTTCTTAATATTCTGTACAGGGCAAGCAAGGTTTTCAGAGGAAGCCCCAGTAACGAAGAGGAACACATTACTGCTCCAAAGAGTGCTGCTTTGGAAAACATTCCTCCACAGGCTCCTGCTGCACATACTTAAGCTGCAGCAAACGTCACTGAAGTCATCTGGGAGACTAATAAACAGTTATAAGGCATCTATTTCCTGTGCTCTGGTCATTGCCGAGACACAGATGTAATTTCATCCCCGGAGAGTTTTCCCAGGCCCTCCTCATTGCCTAAGCAGGAAAAAAAAAAAAAAAAAAAAAAAAAGCTAAACTATGAAACTGTATGCTGCTCTTTTGCTAGAACTCTCTCTCTACCTTTTTGTAAGCATCCATCCACAGGTTTTAAGAAAATTAAGTAAATGAAGTATCTACTAGTATTGAATTTTTACAGATGCACTTCTGATGACATTATTTTAGCATAGGAATACACTCATGATATATATACAGTGCTCACAGTGCTCATTTCATGCAATGCCCTTATGTCATGGGCTTAAAGATGTAGGAAAAGTAGTGATACTTAAATAAATATGGCTCAGACACACTGAAACACTCAGCCCATTAATTAATATGATTGTGAAGCTAATCTTTTACCTGGGATAAGAACCATTGAGGTGAATATATTTTGCTGTTTGCCAGTGCACTTATTTTATTTTCACTGATGAATGTTCTTGTAAAGCAATTTTTATTCCAGCATGCTTTTCAAATTCAAAGGAGATTGAAAGATGCAGGAAGTTGTGTTCACTTTGAGAACCTTATCGTACATATTAAGATAAACAAAAAAAAAAAAAACCAAACTCATATATGCAGGTAGGAATTGAAACAACATAGGAAACAATTTTGCCTGGCTCTTTGAAATAGTGTTTGTTGAATACTAAGTAGGCACAAAAAATTATCAGTCTTGAAAATAGTATTTGGTTTAGTGTCATTGATGCCACAAAATGCAAGATAACGGATAATCAATCTTTCAGCACTAATCATAAGACAAAAAGAGCTTACTTTCCGTAGGAAGGTTGTTTTTGCAAGCTTTTACTGACTGACTAAAATTTTTCTCTCTTCTTACTAGATTTTCTTCATTTAACTGGATTGGATATTGAACAGAACACAGTAGAATAAAGAAGAAAAGCAAACAAGCCAACAGAGACTCATGAATGTTACTTGTATCTGAAATTAATTTATCCTGGCCAACTGAGTGTGTTTATCCAGTGAAGGAGCAGAAATTACACCATGTTTCTTACCTAGTCAAGCAAAACACAGCTCACATGCAAAAGACATGCAATGCATCTGTGGCTTACTACTCATGACTATTTTAACAGCACCTAAAGGCATAAACTTGGGCTGGTACTCTGATGTGCTCTATAAACCCTGAGCAAAAGACAGCTTCTGCTTTCAAGAGCTCAGAGACTAAGCACATGGGAGAAGCAAACAAAGATAAGAATACATGAAAACACAAAGGCATAAGTTCTAGTCTTGTTAGTTGTAATTGGCCTCCAGTGACTCTGTGCCTGGGCAAGGGAATGGACACACTGGCTCCTCTCTCAGAATGCCCAGGCTAAGCATAGAGCTGCTAAGAGCTGTTTTCCTGAAGCCCCACACCACCACCAGCACAAGGCTGCTCTCAGCTGCATTCAGGACGCTCTGACTGACTGTCAAATTGGTAGCATATAGCCACTTGTCTGAGCTTCATAACTACAAGCATTGAATAAAAATAAGGCTAAGATTTTATTGCAGCTCCATCCTAGTCAGTGTAGAGAAAATACATTCTCTAGCAAAGGAGCCACAGCACTGGAAAAACAGATCACTGAACAAACTTCCAGGAATATCAGGATTAGTGTGATTTTATTTGGTGCATTTGTCTGCACCTACTAAGCTCATCTGATTCTTAATAGTTCTATGGACTGATGAAATAAGGCAGTAAACTTCATAGAGACTTGTTACAACATGCAAGTGCTTATGGCAACACTTAACAAATCTCCATAGATATTTTCTAATTAATGTTCAAATGTATTCAGAGCTTTCATGCATTTGGGCATATGCACAGTCACCCTATGGGGATTTTGCTGACTAACCTCAAGCTTATAGGTGAGCAAATGGTATTGGGCTAAATATGAAAAAAGATGCAAAAGAGAAATTTACAAAGCCTTTCCAAAGTCATGGCCATTATTTCTTTTTCTAACATACAATAAATTATTATTCCATCCTTCCAGTATTAGATGGTAGGTAACCTATGCTGTTCTTGTTTATTACCAATGTGAGTGTTCACAGACAAAGAAATGAAAAAAAAGTGGTTCAATTGGATCAAAACCCTCTTAATGTACTGATTATAGGATACAGCTAACTCTGCACAGGTTGTCCACCTGTACAGCACCCTACTACAGCCCACATAATAAAAAGCCTACCCATGTTGCATTATTCATACATCTCACAGCAGAGAGAATAGAGGTATGTGCTGGAGAGTCCACCATGGACACAAAATGGTTTCAAGAAACAGCAGAATACAAATCAGGGCAGTCGTGGAAGAAGACATTGAGAAAATTCTGCCTCAAAATGATGACATTTGGATGACAAGATGGCCATGAGACAGCAGTGTGCCCTCGTGGCCAAGAAGGCCAAAGGGATCCTGGGGTGCATTAAGAAGAGCGTCTCCAGCAGGTCAAGAGAGGTGATCGTTTCCCTATACACAGCCCTGGTGAGGCCACATCTGGAGTAGTGTGTCCAGTTCTGGGCTCCCCAGTACAAGAGGAATATGGAGCTGCTGGAGAGAGTCCAGCGCAGGGCTACCAGGATGATCAGGGGCCTGGAATATCTGCCCTATGAGCAA
>JAUBOD010000363.1:2761464-2778762 GCA_032353885.1 Nothura maculosa | reverse complement strand
GTGCCCGCCGGAGCGGGAAGGTTGGACTAGATGATCTCTAGAGGTCCCTTCCAACCTTGTAAATTCTGTGATTCTGTAATTACTTTAGATGGGATGGACAGCAAGGATGACACAGCAGTAAACTGAACACCTGGATTTGACTCCCTGGTTGTTAAATCTGGATTTGACTTCTTTGGATCTGAAGGCAAATGGGGAAGGCATGAATCAAGACTACTCCTTTTAGGTGCTGCAGGGGCTTTTATCAAATATAATTAAAACAGTCATTGTCTGGAAAGGGACATATGAAAGTGTCCTTTGTTTTTAACAACAAAGTCTCGTTGTGCCACCAGGGCACAGTGCCTTATCATGGTACCACATCTGAGGAGTGACACTGAGGGGCAGTCCAGGGCCCTCATCAGGTATGACAGGCTACAGATTCACTTTCCCAATGAGTGACTGTGACAAAAGAAGGACAAGGAAAAGTGGATAGGTTCATTTGTATATTTATCAAGGCCTTTGTGTAATTATACAGTGGGTTCTTGCAGTGTTCATATAATTTTATTATACTGGGTTTTATTGTGTGGACTTGCCACAAATTCAAGGGTATACCAGGAGAATTAAATCATGAAATGAAATTATGTAAATGCTTATTGCATTACTTTTCCTATTTCTCCATTCACAACCTTGCTATCACAGAATCGCATAGAATGATTGAGGTTGGAAGAGAACTCTAGAGATTGTCTAGTCGAATCCCACTGCTCAAGCAGAAACACTTAAGAGTATGTGGCACAGAGTTGCATTCAGACGGGTTTTGAAGATGTGAAAAGGACATTCTACTACATCTCTTTTCCAGTGCTCTGTCACCCTTACAGTAAAGATGTTCTTCCTCATAGATATTCTTCCTCATAGAAGATGAAATATCCTGTATTTCAATTTGCACTCATTACCTCTCTTGTTCTGTTACTGGCTACCACCGAAAAGAGTTTGGACTCATCCTGTTTGCATTCTCCTCCCAGATATTTTGTACATGTTGATAAGATCCCCTATCAATATTCTCTTTTCCAGGGTAAACAGGCCTGGTTCATTTAGGTTTTCCTCATAAGGTAAGTGCTCCTGTCCCTTAATCATCTTTGTCGCTCCACATTGGACCCTCTGTAGAAGTTCCATGTTTCTCTTATACGGGGGAGCCCAGAACTGCACCCAATATTCCAGGTACAGCCCCACTAGAGCTGAATAGAGGGGGAGGATCAGCTCCCTCGACCTGCTGGCAACAATCCTCTTATCTGCTACCTAATTTCCTTGCTGTCTAAACTACATATCTCTTTATATATGCTTGCCTCAAAAGTGCACTCTTTTAGGAGAAAAGGTAAAAAAACTCACCTCTTCCTTGAAGCTCTGTATTTCACAGGCATACATCCTCAACAACTGATTTCGGGTTTTGAAGGACATGACAAATTTCTGTAGAATAAGATGCTGAAATGGCATTAATAGTGTAGCTGAGGCTTGCTGGGTTTTGATGATGAGGTATCATATGCTGCCAAGATGTCTTTAAATGGAAGAAAATCACTTACACTGTAACAGTACTTGAGATGTGATAGCCATATTAGAAGAGCTGTCACTTTGAGGGCTCTTTTTGTAAGAGAATGGTGCCCAAAGGCCGGATAAGGAAAAATGAGAAATATGGAGAAAAATTAAAAGGAAACTTTCATAGATTTTTGTTTTATTTTCTTTTGTTTTGCTTTCCCTGAAAGGAACAGTGGAAAGAGTGAGAGACCTGTTTCAAATCTTCAGTACTTCACATGAAATACCTAAAAATTAGAGCAAAAGTTCAAGATTAGAATATTCAGATCATTCTGATAAGAATTCTAGTTAGAGAAGCTACAAGGAAAACCTGAGTTATGCAAGCAGGATTATTTTAGCACATGAAATATTTAATTTATATTATATTTGTATGAATATTGAATTGTATGAATTTTACCTCTAGTTATAGCATTTTATATATGATGAGAAAGTACTATGAAAGTCACTCGGTGACTATTATAAAATATGGAATTACAGCAGTATCACTATCAGGCCTTAAGAATGAGCCATGTTAGCTACATTAAAAATACACATATATACAGAGTCTTTTCAAGGCATTTTTGCTAAAAGTATATGTTTCTTCACTGTCTTTCCTTTTACAGTTGCTAACAAAAACATTGATGCTGTCTATCTGTAACACTTAATTTTTTTGTTGTTTAAAGATCTACCAGAAAGGAAACATACCTTTAAGTTCCAAATATTGCAGTACATCATTATTACTGCATATTTAGTCACTTTGCAGAGGGGTTCCACCCATCCGAACTGTAAAGTTGTTTGTGGTGCAGCCCCTCTCAGGTGCCTAGTCACCTAAAGTCATTGCTCTGGGCCCACCCAATGCAAGCAGTATAACAGAGATAGTTTGAGGAGTACAAGTCTCCTCAAATTCACTCTTAAAAGTGAGTCTTCCTTGTTCCTTTATTGACACATAAAGGAAGAAAACTGAATCTCTTCCTGATGCAGCTTGTAAGGGCAGCTGAAGTTCAGCACTAGCCAGAACATACAGATCTTGTTTGTGGAGATCTTGAATTGGAGTCACACCCAGTCACTCTCTGCCTTATGGCCTCAGTGCAAGTAAATACTGTCAGATTCACAAAGTTGTGCTTACTCATGGAATAAACAAATGTGAGTGGCGTCACTGTCAAAAATAGGTCACAAAATGACAGCTGAGGACTAGAATTTCCCACAAAGACTAACAAGCCAGGATGCAGCCTGAACATGTTGTGGAGCAGTTCTAGCCAAACCAGCCAGTTCATGATTATTAGCCAAGATTTGGTCTGCAGGGACTAGCAATTCTTTGGTTGGAGGTGAGACAAGATCTGTAGACTTATTAGCCAGAATATTAAAATGAAGAACCAAGTGACTCAAGCGAAAACACAGAGATGGATATTACTAAAAAGCTCAGCTGGAAGTCGAGTATAAAAATTTTCCTCCATTTCAGTAAGAGTTTTGAATGATGTCTTATTCAGTACTGGGAAAACTTATAATAAAATTTACAATAAAAGCAATGATTCACAGTTTAGAAAAACAAGAGAAATGCAAGATTATTACACAAATACTTGGCAGAGACTTCTACTCTCACCAGTTTATGTTGCTTTCAGTTGAGGGAGCTGCAGGCATCACATCTGCTTGCAGGTAGCCTCAGAAAGCTGTATAGGAAAAACCTCACAGGCTCTGATATATATAGAGAGAAGGAGGAGATCTCATGGCACCAATCTTGTGATAAGGCCTGTAAATATGTATTTCTAACCAGAACACTTGAGCTAGAAAGACATGAAAGAATGAGTTCTTCAGTGGCGCTCAAAGTGTGGGACATAAGACTCCCATGTCATTCTGTTCACTTTACTGCTGTGTGTCCACGTCGTGTGGGTTGGAGGCTGCAGTCTTCCTCTTCTCTTGGGACCTACCTACTGAGGAAGGCTATGCCATGGTGTGCACATGTCCCAGTAAAAACTGCCAGTGCATCTCCTTCTCAGGAACAAGGTGCAATAAAGTCAGTTCTTGGCCAGACTGCCCCTGTCATTGCTTTTACAGAAGTCTTTTTCATTCACAGTATATCTTAATGCCCAATTTCCTCAGAATCTTTTCAAGATAGGAAAAAGAGAGGACTGGAACCAGTGCTTGCAATGGCTAATTATAGTGAGATTATGTATTGGACTATGCATAACAGCAAACACTGCAACCTAGCTTTATGTCCTTTATGGGGTAGGACCTGGTTTTAAATAGGTTTTAAATGACAGAAGTATATAATATGTAGCAAAACCACCACTGTAGGAAATAGAAGAAGATTGAAAGAGCACTTAAAAAATTTTAAGAGAATATGGCAACAGAGCCACAAGATATAGATACCTTCTAAACCTTTTTGGACTCCTTATAATCTCAGGTTCAGGATCTGTTTCCAGCACTAAGATGAAGGAAGGAGGCTAAGCAATGAAGTAAGTCAGTTGGGACCACAGACAGAAGAGTGATAGGAAAGACAGAGGGAAAGAGGAAATAAAAATTATGGAAACAACAGCATGTGGGTCCTCAAAAATATGGTGAGGGCAATATTTTTGCCGAAGCAAGAGCACTTCCTATACAAGCTATGAAGAACACTGCTGATCTGCAAGGGTCCTACCTTTCCTCTTGAAGACACTTACCTGAGAAGCACTGCAAGGCAATACTGTGCTGAGCAAGGCAATTCTTAGAGATGGACCCCTAGATTACATACAGCATGTGGGAAAGTGGTAGGCCAGGCTAGCCCTGATGTTCTGGTCTAGGCCTGGCAGTATAACTGCAGGTTCACGTGGGGTGAGCAGAGAGCTGGAGAACAAGATGGTGAGATTGCATCTACAAAATTATTTATTATAGTCTGAAGTTTTAAACAAACATGTGAGAGCAATCACATTCCAAACCAAAATGAATTACTGTTAGTAGTAACAATTAAAATAATTCTTTGTGCTCCCAATAGGAGTGCAAATCTCAGAAAAAAAAATCCCAAAAACATGAGAATATTGCAATGACTCCAGCTTCACGTAAACCCTCTGAAGTGGGTACCCTTATCTTCATGTTACAGAGGAGGAAACTTTGGCATGAAGAGATTGTGATTTGCCCAAGGTCAAACAGGAAGTCAAGGGAACAGCTGAATAGAGCTCCAATCTCATGAATTCCAGTCCTATGTTTCAATCACAAGATCATTTTTCCTTTCTTTCGTTTGATATTTTTCAAAAGAATTAAGATAGAGAAATGGATAATTATGAATTCAAATGTAACCTTCTCACTATCTCCCAGGTAAAGGTATTCAGTATTACATGGTAGTAGAAGAACTCAGTAAATACACATTTTTCTACATTTTATGTATTCCAGGAGTGTAGCTAAGTCTTAAAAATAAAAATAATTATTCCTTATAGACATCACCAGTACCAAGATTGTTAAAAAGAAGTGCAGAAACAAAATTTAGGCCCAAAACTCTTCACTTCAATTTATGTTTTAAGCTCCAACTCTTTCACTTTTTCATTTTTTTTCTCTGGACTCTAAATGTTTAATTACACCATTTAGGCAGAGCTGCTTTGCATATTATTTATTTTTCTTGTTCTCTTCTTAACTAACTACAGATTTTCATACATATCTTTATCCGTTATAGCTCTTTTTTCTCTGATCCAATAGTGCCCTGTACCAACTTGATGTTCAGTTATTGATGAATGGTATTGTTTTCACAGCTTGCCAATAACTAGGCAGAGTAAACCTGGCCATAGAAGTATTTTGTTAATTCAAGGCAAACTATGATTGCTGACCCATTTTGATTAAACACCATTGCTAACTGCCTGCTGTATTCTACTCATTAGACATTTTTTTATCCGCCTATTTCATATTATTTGACAGAGAGTACTCATGCAGTGTTTCTGCAAGCTTCTATACATCCATAGCCTCTCTATAAACCAGATGAACTGTATGTGATGCATTTCTCCACATCTTTTGTGGAAAGAGACTACCAAGCTGGTTCAGAAAATATCCAGATGGAAAATCTAAACTTCTTGATCTGTAAGATCATTTAACCTAGTTACATTTAACCTAGACATTAGCAACATCCCCTAGAGGAGGAACTTGGGACTAGAATTTTCTTTTTTTAACCTGAATTAAAATTTGACTTACCACAAGCTGTTATTTTCTTTCACAAATTATATTTACAGAAAGCAGATGAGAAGAATGCAAAGATGTTAAAAGATTTCTCAGAGTATTCACTTTAGTATGCTACAGCAACCCCCAAAATTCCTCTCCCTGTTGCCTCAGGCACATTTGAGGATCAGGTGCTCATATTGCTCCAGCTCTTGGTAGCACAGTGATAGTGATAACTTGCAGCACCCCAAGGGAATGGGCCTGTATCACAAAGATAACATCCAGTTCTCCTGTCTCACATGACCTACTGATCTGATCTCAGATCAGCTGATAACATATCTTTAATCTTAATATCTTTAATCTTTCCTCCTTTGGGATCCCATATTACCCTTGTGAGCATCACTCACATCCCAAGCAAGAAAATATATCTGTAGTTATTTTTTTTTCATTCTCCCTAGTGATGACAAGGATTTATGTGACAGGGAAAATCAGTCCATTTCTTTGTTTGGCAGCTATCCTATCTGAAGTAAAAATATTAGTCACTCCTGATGTCACAACAGTGGTGTAGCATTTATCTTCAGTCCTCCTCAAATGAACAGCACTTTCTATTCTAATCTTTGGCCCTAGATATTTTGCATTATCTCTGAAAACATACAGATAAAGAGCAGAAAACTACAAAATCCATACAAAATAGTAGAGAAGACAAACCTTTACCTCAGAGTAAAAAGAACTACCTTTTTAGTGACAATCAAAGTCTGATACTCTTCCAAAGAGTAATGTTATTCTTTAAATGATCCAGACTAACTACACAGACTAGTCATCAAATTAAATACCAGCTCATGTAAACACATTTAGTTTGGTCCTAGGAGAATAGCTCCAGGATTGTTTGGTCTGCCTCAAGAAATGCTTTTGCAGAAAAGCGGTGGTCACAAATTGTTGTCCTAGACATCTGTGACCTCCAATGTGTAGCAAGCCATTCCTCATCACTGTGGCCAAGGCCTGGATTGCATGGGGAAGCTGGACTCCAAACAGGCTCTCTCTAGTAGAGACTTGTGATAGATGGGAGGTTAGTGGCACTGTCTTCCATCGCAAAGGAAGCAGAGCAAGGAAAACTATCCTAAGGATAAAGCTGTCAGCATGCAGAAGTATTGGCCCACTTAGATACAGCAAACCAAAAAATTGGTTAGCTCTACAAGGGCACATTGCCATTTTCCATGCCCTTTAGTCTTTGCTAAATTTATTTCATCAAAAACTGCCGCACTGTCGCACTCAGGCAAAGGCTGGCTTGCTATAGTTGTCCATGCCTGATCTGCAGAGAGGAGTTCTGCAACCACAGAGGACAGTGAGTCTGATGACAGCAGGTTGTTTTACACCTGTGAGTCACATCTGAGTCACTTGTCCCCACACGAAGAACAGCCAGTCTTCTCTCCAGAGAAAGAGCAAGCTTCCTAGCTGACAAATCAAGACTAACGCAAAGGACAGGTGAGGCATCAGTGTACATTTGTTCCCAGCAGTATTTCCCAGGTATTAAAACATCACCGCCTAGCAACTATTTGGAGACTGGTTGAAACTAGATACTCTCTCTGCATTGATTTTATTTTTCATTTTAACTCTAAGAAGGAAGTTCTCAGCAACTGAAGCACTGAGAGAAGATTAGAGGCAGCTGTTGTCAGCTCCAAGGTTGCTTTCTGCTAGATCAAAGTGCTGAAGTCATGCAACATTAATAATGCCCTCTAGTAAGTCATAAGGGAGAACTTATCTTCAGAATGAGCAAACAGGTCAGTTTCCTGCTGTTTGTTGGTCTGCTTCAAATAGATTTGTAAAATCTTAGATCATTCTCCATGAACATTCTTGCTGAAATACACACTTGCTCAAGCCACTGATTTCATTAAAAAAGTAAACTGCATTCTTTATTTGATCAAGAATTGGCTGGGATGGGCAAAATCCATAGCGAATTTTATGTTTAAGATAAATTCATATCAATTCTGGAATGACTGGCACAGTCAAGTATTATTTACCCCATCCCTGAAATAAATGAATTACTCTAAATTGATTGCAGAGGAAGGTCATCATAGTACAGTTAGTGGTGGGGAATAAAGTGGAGATCTTCAGGATATACCTGGTTTTCTTTTGTACTAGCTTCTTTCTCATAGGCATTTAAAATTCACCCTTACTCATAAGTCAGCAGGCCCGCTTTGATACAGATACCCAGTATCTTTCTAACAAGATGTGAAGATAGCCTGGTTCATCTTCTACATGTTGACCAGCATCAGTGAGGTATTTTAAACAAGAAACAATGCTAAAGCATACAAAATGTTGTAGTTGTTTCAGAGATGCTGAGAAGATGCCATTATTATGCAAAGCAGAAGTGATAAAAACCCTGAGACTTCAGTAAAATGGAAAAGATAAATAACCCAAGAATCCTGCTAGTAGGCTTCTCAGAGGAAGCATTCCAGACTATGATGATGTCAAGAAACCTATGTAGGATCCATCTTCAGAGCAGTTCTTTCACCAGGTCAGAGGTGTTTTGGCAAGGGACATGAAAGACAACAAGAAGGTCTTCTGCAAGCACATAAGCAGAAGTAGCCTGCTTGTACATACACTAAATACATAAACCTAGGGAAAGTGTGGTTCAGCTACTAAGTAGGGTAGGGCTTGGTGACAAGGGACACAGAAGAAAATAGAGACACTGAATGGCTTCTTCATCTCAGTCATTATCAAGTAATACTGCCCCTGAGGAATACCAAATTCTTAAAGCCAGAAATGAAGTCTGGAGCAAAGAAAACATGGTGCAAGAGTAGCATGGTGCAGGAGTAGCTGGTTAGCGAATACTTGAACAATTTGGGCATAAATCCATGATCTCAGATGGGATGTACTTGTGAATGTTGAGGAAATGGACACAAATTGAAGCACAGGAAGTTCCAGCTGAATTTGTGGAAGAATTTCTTGACTGTGAGGGTGACAGAACACTGGAACAAGTTGTCCAGAGAGGTTGTGAGTCTCCTTCTCTTGGAGATATTCAAAACACACTTGGACCTGAACCTGAACCACATGCTTTAGGTGACCCAGTTTGTACAGAGGGAGTTGGACTAGATAATCTCCCAAGGTCCCTTCCATTTTTAATCATTCTGTGGTTCTATAATTCATACAGGAAAACTCACTCTGTAATCTTTTCATATAATAGCAGAGAATTGTACAATCTGCCTGACCTGATTAATGTTTTGCATTATATTCCTAATCAGGATATAAATATTTGATGATTTTATTAAGATACTCAGGACTAAAATCTTATGATCACAGGGATCATAAACATTCAGGGAAGCTGTGGTTGAGGCCATGACATTCAGTCCTAACTGAGTTTATATACATTTTTTTGTCATCTGGTAAACACTGCCATGTGTGATCATAAGTTAAACAAATCCCAATGGCATTTAATCATTTCTCTAAGGGAAAGCAAAACTTTTGCTCAAATTTGAAAAATCTACTTATAAAAGAAATTTTTAAAAAGCTAGACACTATGCTGGATGCATCTTCCGTCTGGTTACTAAGCACTTACCCCACACCCATCCAAGTGGAGACACAAACATAGTGAATCATGTGGAGCACTGTGAAAATGTACTATAAATCTGTTTATTTCCCCTACTGTCCATTGCGCAAAGTCTATATCTACAGGGACTCCCATCTCACAAACTTGCTACTGCAAATGACTGCTCCTGTGTACACTGGCTATGCTGAGCCAGCTGCCAGGCCCAGCAGCAACTGTTCTGCACTGCTGCTATGACTAGGCCATAATTGAGCTACTGGAAAGAGGAGTTCTGAGATGTCTCTGTAACTGTTGTTCTCACTCCCATCTGTACATCCCATTCTTTCCACTCCCCAGCCTCTTACGTGTCTGAAGAGGTTCTCCATGGCTGCATGCTCAGGATAAATCATTGCTAATATCTGTGTGAAGGCTGGAAATTGCTCCCCTGTAAGTAAGAATGTGTAGGACATTCGAACAGCCCTGCCCTGCTGTCATCCCTCATCCTCTGTGTTTCAGCACTCAAGGGAACCTGCAACTGACCAAGAGGGGTAAAGATTCTCTAAGAAATATTCAGGTCCACTGCCTTCTCCAGGAATCCAACTAATCTAACAGATAAAGAAAAGAAAAATGCTTTTTTTTCTAAATATGAGGGAACTCTGTGGTCTTTCAGAGACTTCTGAGATAGAAGAACTAATTGAAAGGCATTGTCTAAAATGTGATAAATATTTAGGAAAAAGTGAGCTGAATAAATCAGAAAGCACTAGTGTTTTAAAGTCTACTCATTTTGTCTTGTGATGATAAGGGAACACTGCAGATATCTGAACCAAGATCCTGGTCACCTGCCAATATATACACGCAGCAGTCACCAACCAATGCACTAATGTAGCACCCAAGACCAGCTGCTGAGGGATCTAGTTCTCTGAAAGTTTGGCAGGAAGAAGAGAGGATGCCTGAATGCTACTTGGCAGCCATGCAGTGAAAGACAGCAGAGGTCTGCAAAGGCCAAGAAGTAAGTGCATTTGCACCCCATTCTGGTACCCCACTGCTTAGAAAAAGTAGAGCAAAAGATATTTAAGTTGGAATGTAAAGAAACAAGTAAATTATAATGTAAAGAGGTTGACCTTTACCGATAATTTAAGTAATGCAATTTTAGATCACTATAGTTGCCTAACATGTGCTTTCTTGAACTGTCATGCAGTAACCTATAAATTGCAAAATCCTCACTTCTCCAGTTTCTCTGGCTCTGAGACCATGATGAGTATATTAATGGATCACTCACAATATTTTCTCCACTTTAGACTGGAAAGGAGAATTATCACCAGGTAGTGATATTGTCATGAAAATAGCAAGTGAATATCAGACTTGTTATCTATTCAAACTCCAAAACTCAGTAACAATAAAAAAGTTGGAATGTTACTCAGCAAAGGAATTTGCTTTCTCATATCTGTTCATTTTCTAGTATTTGATCATACAGGAGTTAGGATTAATTAATTAATTCTTTCATTAGAAATTGTTTTTCTTGAAAACCACAGAATCTACTTTCCAATTAATGCAATGGCTCAGATAATTGGATACCATGTCATAGGGTCAGTGATGAAAAGTGTAGATGTCAGTAAGCTAAAAAAGGGCAAGGCAAAAAAGCAACAGAAAGGACAAAGAGCCAATGTGTTACACCTGCCAACTGTTAGGGAAAAGATTAAGAGGAAAATACAGCTAAGCCCTTCACTAGCATGATAAAGATCACACTTAAGCGCATATGCCCTCAGATATATGTTTTTTATGTCAACTCCCACAACAGCAGATGCTGAGATTACCTATGTGATCACACAATCCAACGGGTGCTAATTAAGGGTGTTGTCATAAGACTAAAAGCATCTGAATTTATTTTAGTCCTGTCTGCTGCAGTGGGCTCTTACTGCTTGCTTTGCATTAGGAATTGCCATGCACTATGTATTGAATCCTATTCTACCCGACTTTACTGAATTCATCCCAAATTGAGAGTGATGGTAAGGAAGGCAGACTTTATTGCTCAGGCTCTCAGATCTAATTACATCCTGCTGCACATGCACTAGGAAAATACTCTCTTTCACCTGTGGTCCTGAGGCCAGTATCAGTAAAACAGTCATAAGCCTAACCTGCAATTCAGACGGTTATTCAAGCAGGCTCAGCATTCAGGAGCTACTCAGAAAGAGCTTCCCCATGCACCCTGTAAGCCTGGTTTGGGGGAGGTCATAACATTTATCCATGGTGTGTTTGCTGTGCTCTTTGCTCAGGAAACCCTCCCACCCACAGGTAATCCCCAGTGCTGTTCTTGAGGTTTGTCAAGCTAAATACAAGCAGCCTAAAGTGGAGGTAACCTCCTTGAAAATAGATTTCCCAAAGAAGGCTTTGCCTTAAGCACTTGGGTGATTAAATACCTATAAATACCTCAAAGTGATGAGACACAGATAAGCAATGACCTCTCCTCAGGAAACAGTGTCCCACTGACTTGATTCTCATCTACTGCCTGTCAGGATTGGTAATGCATTAGAGCATATGGTGATTTTAAAGTTGTTAGGCGATGTTAGCTATATTTGAGGGAGACCACAGCATGTGTGGAGAAGATGAAAATATCTCCTTTAGATTTGCACATGCTTAGGACAGACTTTTCTGCAGCACCACTAGCAATGGGGAAAACTGCTTGTCAGATCATTTTCTTAAAAAGAAAATAAAACCATTGCCCATAAGGTGTCCTTTGAAGTGCAGGATCTTGGCCAACAACTTTTTCCTGGCCAACTTACTTTATGTATGACTGCAGCACATTGCAATCCCGCAGGACCTCCTTAATACTCCCTAGTAAACTTTCTTCCTTCAACATGGGAAAACAGATTCACAATGATAGAAAGCTGAGAAGCTTTGTATGTTTAAAATTATAAGGTTTATTATATTATCTTTCTTCCTTTTTTTCCATTCATATGCCAAAGAAAAGAATCATGTTAACCCGTGATTACAAAATATGCCTTTGATGCTTGCCTGTTTGCCCTGTCAAACATTGCTCCAAGCCAAACATTGTTTAAATCTCCACCAGCTAGCCAAGATGCATGGAAGAGATGAGTTTCTGGAGGCTGGGAGTGAGCTAACTGAACGAGCTGCAAACTAACTGGCTGCCACAGTGCTAGGACTGAAGTACACTGATGAAGGAACCTGCAGGAGATCCAGCTTCTGTAGCCCACTCATTTCTTTCAGGTTATCAGGTTCCTACTCTCCATTCCCTCCTGCTCCCAGCATGGGCAACACAGCCCCTTCAGTCTCTGACTACTGGGTCAAAACTGTCTTTGTGCATTAAAGGGAGGCTGAGCAAGCGAGCTAGAGAAGATTTTGCTGGCTCCACATTGCCAGCAGGTGGATTTTGAAAGCAGCAGCTCCACTCCACTGTGTCATATTTATGACCCAAGAGGGCAAGCTGATTTGACCTTTGTAAAGGCTTGCAATGTGATATCTCCTGAATGTACTTGCTATGCCAGGCTTTAAGGAATAGGCTGATCTACAATTCCTTTCTTACCTTCTCTAGTTCAGGCAGGTAGCCCAAGAGGTAAAGAATTAATTTTTCTGCTGGATCTTTTATTCCCTTTTCCATGAAAGCTGTGGCTATTCATATATGAGGTAAATGACATCAGCATTTTCCTGAAATGAATCAGAATTTTTTTAAATCAGTTGAATTTTAAAGGGATAGAAATGGTGGACTTAACTAAGGCAAAAAAAAAGAAAAAGAAAGAAATAATAAATAAAAAGTAAAATAAAAATAATCTAACATCAAAGAAATAGTATATTCTTATGCCCATTTAATCTTAGAACTCTGGCCTTTGGTGAGACATCCTGCCACTAGAAGGTAAAAGTTATAAAAACTGTAATGTGGGTAAAAATTAAAGCATAATGCAACATGCTCAAACTTTTCCAGTATTTTAACTATTGGCTGCATATATTTGAATCAAAAAGCAAGAATTGCTCCAGAATATATAAGCATAGATATATACATATAAAAAACAGGACAGAAAGACATCAAGTGTGTTATCCAGACAAACTCTGTTCCTCTCAGTTAGAGGCAGTAAATATTTAAAGGCATTCTCTGCTCATCTATTCCATATGCTGCCATTTACTACAAACTGCATAACTCTTTCTACCCTGCTATGAGACATTTTTGACCTCTATTAATAAAAGAAAACCCACATCTCTCAGCTGCAGGAGAGCAGCAGAGTCTGTCACCAGCATTCTAGAGCCATGCTGTAATACAAGACCAGGAAAAAAAAAGCAACTGTATATATTGACTTATTCCTTTATACATGCCTGTATATGGAAAAAAAATATATATATAGTATTATAGTAATATTAATTTATTATAATATATATTATTTCATGGCACATGTAGCATCATATTTATACTGCATATTATAAGGCATATTGTAACTCCAATATATATTTTGTTTCCTGATTCTTCTGTCCTAAAGGAACCCGAGACAGACTTAGGATTCCATAATCATATAATACCATACCTCATGAAAGGTGTTTTTTTTCCTATGTACTCTAGGAAGAATATATATCTGCTATTGAACAAAATAAAATGACACTTTCTGAGCTGTAGATCATGGGTTGGGGGAACAACAAAGTGAAACTTGAAGGGATTCATTAAATGAGCAAATTCAACCAGGACACAGTACTGTACATAAGCAGCAATGTGTCATTACTCACTATCACAATTATTTAATTAAAAAAAAAAAGGAAAACATACAGTGCTCACTTCAGGAATTTGGAGAATAAGCATACATTAAAAAATGCGATAATTTTGTGTGCATATGTGTATGTGTAATCCCAGATATTGGGAATGAACTTTGTCACCTAGGTGTTCTGAACACTGTGTACTACTCTGGGAATCAGAAATGTACAGTACATTCAGATAGGATATAATAAGAAAGCTGCATAATAAAAATAAATACTGGATTTTTATGGGTGAACTTTTGTGAACTAGCATAATATGGGAACATGAAACAAACTCATAAAAAGAGGGCAAAAGCCAAAGAGGATGAGAAGGTGATGTGAGGCATGCAACACAGAAAGAAATGCATCAAGAGGCACACCTTTTATTTGACATGCGTTCAGACAAATACCCATTAAAGCCATAAATCTGTTTTAAGATTCAGGAATCTGGAACTTTGCTGTTGTGATTATTGTTACCCTAGTATCCATCTCATGAATAACAGCCACCTTAAGTGCCTGTGTTCAGGTAGGGCCTTGAAAGGCAACAGAGAGACACAGCTTCAGAAGACCAAAACTAGGGGTACAAATCCATCATGAACATTTCAGCTGGGTTTCTGACTAAAATTGTCTCAGACTCAAGACCAAAAAGTCAGATCCTCACTAAAACTCTTGACAGTCTGTGTCTACAGGACAAATGGTTGCTTAAGTACAATAAAAGAGGGGCAGGACTCTCAGAAGTTGCCTTTATCCAAGACAGGATCTATACTATTATCCATGTGTATCTCAGTTCTTTTAGAGCCTTCAGAGATGAAGATTTAGCAGTCTCTCTTGTTATTAGCTAAACCAGCTGCACAATCTCAGTACTTATCCTTCTGCCACATCCCTGTGGTAGAATCAGACAAAGAAGATTGTGTGCCCGGTTTGGGGGCTACCATGTCACCCACAGCACTGTGCTTTCAAGTGTTGAAATGTGCCAATAGAGGCTGTATGGAGCTTGTCCAACCACTTTGGAAAAGACTGATGCTGAAAATCTGAAGCATTACACGATCATTTTATTTCATTTAAAGAACAATTGGGCAATTATTACTATTGGTACCATTGCAGCATTTTGAAGTAATTTTCTTACATGAACTATATCCAGCTTTGAATATATGAAGTTGTAACAAGTTTTATAAGCAGATTGTGTCATGCAGATAATTAAAACAGTGTATGATCCTATTCAAGACACAATTTCAGGTCATTATAAAAAAATACCGCTTAATCAAAAATTAAATCTCTATCTAAAGTATGATCACAATATCACAATGCCACTTAAATAATCTCAGTTGTTTATTAAAGCAATATGAATATAATTTATGCAGCCTTTAATTAATGAGTTTCAAAAAGGAAGACTTCTGGGAAATTATGTCTGATATTTTCAAAATCTGGCAATCACACGGGTTCCTTTGAAAATTAATCATGTCAGCAAGAGCAGCGAGGTGAGTTATGGAAATTGTTAAGGCTTTTAAGCTCTGAAATGGATGCAACCCACTTTCTTAACCTGTCCAATAATAACAGTAGTAATAGCCCTGTTGGTTGTTTTTGCAGCTTGTGAGCAGAGCCACGCAACGATCTGGCCTCTGAACAAACACGCTCCGGCAGCCACCAGCCCCGACACTGCTTCCTTCCATGTTGCCAGCCATCTGCTCCAAGTCACAGGGAGCACGTACTCAGCTCTAGTTTCTCCTGAGCGACACCAAAAACGCGTGGGTGTAGTTTACAGAGACGTGTGCCAAAGATAATTCTAGAGCTACTAAACTACTCCCATTTGAGAAGGTTCCTCTGCTGAGATCCTGTACTAAAAAAGGTACAGCCAGACTTCGCACTATGCCTCCAATGACCAGCAGCAGGAAAATATTAATTCCTGTCTCCTTTGACTTTCTCCTTTTTCATCTTTTTTTTTTTTTTTTTTTTTTTTTTTTTTTTTGTGTGTGTGTGCATGGTAACTCTCCATGAAGAAAAGTTGGGAAGTGAAATACATAATTGTAACTGTCCCTGGAGGATGACTCTGCAGGATGAAAAAAGTAACTAAAAAAGGGATGATGAGGGCTCATACGCTGTTACAAGTCAATATGTGGGTCTCCAGGCTGGGCAGTATATGTATCTTTCCTGCACATGGCACCAGCTCAGAATGGAGTGGGACATGCTGAGGGGTTCAGTTCAGGGTTCCCTGCCTGGTCTCCTGCCAACTGTGTTCTTGTGGAAAGGACATAGAATCATAGATCATTATGGTGGGAAAAGACCTTTTACATCATCAAGTTCAACTGTAAACCCATCACTAGTATGCCTGCTAAACCATGTCTCTAAGTGCCTCATCTACACATTTCTTGAACACTGCTAGGTATGGTGACTCTACTGCTTCCCCAGGCAGTCTGTTCCAATATTGCTCTTTCCATCTAGAAATTTTTCCTAGTATCTAACCTGAACCTCTCCTAGTGCAACTTCAGGCCATTTCCTCTTGTTGTATTGGTAGTTATTTTGGAGAAGATGTGGTGGGATATTCACCTGCATAAGCATTCCTGAGTCAAAAGAGTTAATGGAGTATAAGGGACTTTGAGACATGATTTTATTTCTCCCAGAGTCTCATGCAGATGTTGATACCCCAGAAACTTCCCAAAGTGCTCTGAGTTGAAGGGTTTTCCTAAATCTCACATGCTGGCTGCCTGCAAAGGAACAGGACAGACCTAGATCATGCCACACTGAGCTGTGACTTCCAGCACTCAGCCTCATTTTGTCAGTCATTTATTTGTTTTTTGACAAAATTTACAGAAAATCTCTGTCCTAATACTCTCTAGGTGCTGCAGTTCAAAGATAATTCCAAAGCCCCAAATGAGTCCATTTTGCCGGTTATTTCTCAAAGAAAAATGCCTTCACTTAGTAAGGATACATAGAAGCATAAACTGTCTCTAACTCATGAGCTTGTATTTCAGGTCCTCAACAACGACAGCAATTCCAAATGCAATAAACACCTGAGAAATAGCCGTTCATGAATGCAGAGACGGGCTGGCTGTCAGAGGCAAAGCAATGCTCTTCATAGCAGAAAGCAGAAGGCTTCAAGAAGGTGTCAGGCTACACTATCCTGAGCTTGTAGAGTCTGCAGCTTTAATATCAAGCAGGACTGCATGTCAGCACAGAGTGGAAACAGCATCACAGTATTACTAGCCAACTTAGAGATCATGTTCATGGGCCACCATGGGCCAGACACTGTTTTTCAGCTTGCTCCACATTATATGAAGCAATAGCCTGCTTTTTATTTTCTACAGCAAAAACTGAATTGAGAGCCTGGCAAACTGCAAATGTAATGACCTGAGAGTTCCTGCCACAATTGCTGCCCGAGTGGCCAAATCTTGGAT
>JAUBOD010000363.1:2743457-2761364 GCA_032353885.1 Nothura maculosa | reverse complement strand
GATTCTGCAAACATGACATTGCAGTAACTCCTAGCCTGCCAGCTTCCATGTCCCTGTGTGCTCAGGAGGTCACCGAGGCCATGCACAGACAGACCAAGTGACCTGGATTTCCTGCAGTGCGGGGGAGCTTTGCTCCCCTGCTTGGGCACCTGGCTGACCTGGGGATGGTCCAGCAGTGCCCTCACATGCAGTGTGCCCATGTCCAGCTCCTCTGCGGGGATTTTTGGGAGCCTGGCAGCTCCTCAGGCAGGTAATCCATGCCAGCAAGCTGAAGGTAAACCCCCAAATGGCAAAGCATAAAATGTCACTCAGAGCAACCTTTCGGCATCATGATATTTGCAGCCAGTCAATAGCACTTGATGAAGCATCATTTTTTTTTTCTCACAATCCGTTGGAAATATTCAAAGGAGCCTGTTTACAGCATATAGTCTTTCATTCCCTGTGTGAGTTCAGCTTAGTAAGAACTGAAAACTTGGATCTGTTTACCTCGCTTTTACAATTCTACCAATCACATACAGCTTTGCTCTTTCTCTCCTGGCCCTATCACTGTGACAGCCCACTCCTGTGGGCCTCATTTTAGAAAGTAGGCTTGTGGTGACACACTGGGGAAACAGAGAGCCTAACCTCATCTGGAGAGACTTTATTTGCTGTTTGGCATTGCTATGTCATGATGATCTATGTACTTACAAAGAGGATTTAAAGCACGAAGAGAAGGTGGGTATGGAAAAGGATTTCTAATTACTGCATGGAAGATATATCCCCTTCTGATTTCATTTTAATGATACATATTGCTAGAAGTCACAGCTATGCCTGGCTGTCAGGGATACCATTTAGTAATACCTTCTGGTTCCCCCTCTCTCTCTCCACAGCATGAAATTATTTCCAATCTTATTGGATTTCTTTTTAATGCAGAAGTCATGCTGAAACCTCCGTGACTTTGGATGATGTTTATCACTTGCGATTACATCCCTTGGCCTTGGAAGTGGCCTAGCCTGTAGGACATCGGAAATTTCCTCCTGCCACCTGGTGTTTGCTGCCATGATTGCAAACATCACGTGAGCCGTTGCTCAAAATCATGACCAATGCAATTCATAGCAGAGGTTTTAATCTCTTCACTAGCCCAAACACTCGGCCAGGCAACCCTAGCTGTTTTGCCTGGCTCCAGAGCACATGAGAGCCTGTGTGACTGTGACCAACTCCTCCACTCACAGGTTCCCAGCTTCTCCTCACTCATGGAAATCAGCTCCCCATGCCTGGTGGCTCAGGGGAAGATTTTGATGCAAAGTTAATGCTCAGTTCAGGAAGCCTTGGCGCCCTTGAGCCTCTTGTATTACTGCTGCTCGTTGGACAGGATTTTCAAATTCCTCTCTCTGGAACAAAACAGCACGAGTGTTTGTATCCCAAATAAACATGCAAGGAAAGAAAGGAAGAAAGTATTAATAGTTTCATATATTCAAAAGGGAAATGAAAGAATATTCATGATGATCAGCAGAAAGAAGCAATTTACTCTGGATGTACCTAAAAGAAAGAGAAGAGGCTAAGAAGCCAAACAAATCAAAGCCCAGCACTGTTGCAGAATAGCTATATGACATTGGAAAGGGCCTTCAGCAACCTTTTCATAGTTTTAGTTTCAGTAATATAATGACATTAACACTTCCCAGTGGTATTTTAAGACTTACCACAGTCCTAAGCATCAGGACATTCTCTCTCACCATGGCATTACATTATTTTTCGAAATGCTCTCTACAAGATTAAAAAGTTTAGTCTCTGGGTTGGTTATTCTGTAATGTAGCTTTCTTACAATCTCATTCTAAGATATTTGATAGAAACAGTAGGAGGAAGAGAGAGATAAGCACCTAACTACAGTCTGTGTTGCAAATCTATGTTCCTTTACTTTCAGGAACTTAGAAGTAGGAGGTTAATATTAAATGTTAAATATTAGTTATTTTAATCAGTAATAAATATCTACAAATGCAATTTTAGAAATACAGATAAGAAAAAAAGGCTCAGTATAACATTCTTTGTTTTGTTTGCTGCCCAAAAGATATATCTCTTTTTAAAAAGTCACCATCAAAGACAATGAATACCACTGGTCATACCTTAATCTTTCTATGCTAACAATCAGCATTAAAGCATTATAACAAATAAACTCTAAGTGAGGTCTTGTAGAAGCCATTACTCATGTATTTGGAAAGTTGGTATGCAAGTTAAGTAAGTTAATTCAGAAATACATTCACAAGTAAACATAACTAATGTTGTAACACCTTATACTACTGCTTGGGGTGATGGATTGTGGCAACTCAAGGTGGAATACCTCTGTTTCATTGTGTTAACACTGGCTGATGCCCAGAAAAGTCATCTCTAGCTAGTGCTTCTGGTTTACCCAGTTAAGATGGAAGGGTAACTTGGTCTTTTTTATTTGCTTAGTTTACTTGCATAGAAGGATTATTGCCCTCATGTTTAATGACTAAATATTGATGAGATGATAGATACACTTTGATTCAAAATAAGCAGTTGAGTGAGGGTAAACAAAATATTCAGACGATTCAAATCATCTGCAGTTGATTCTGTAGCAGCAACAATGCAGAAGGTTTCTTGCATGGAAGGGTATTTGAAAATAACCACATAATTTTTGTTTTAAAATTCTATAATTTATTCACTCAGCGATAACTGAAGCAATTCTGTATTGGTTTAATTAAATTGTATACTTCATAACCACTTTGCAGTACTTCTTCTCAGATGACAAATCAGTGATAGATCCATACTCTGCTTCAGTAATCACCAGTTATCCATGTGCAACAATTTGTAGTAAGGAATAAAACCTTGAGGCAATTGAATAAAGCACAGTAAAATATGGAAATAATTAGAGCAATTCAAAAATTTTCTTTTCCTTTGTCTTTTGGCAAAGGTCAAACATAGTAGATAATATCTTCTGCTCTACATAATGGCAGTTCTGACTTAATAAGGACATAAAATTTACTCATCTTCTATTTCCTTTCCATTTCTAGAAAAGATACATTATTTCCTAATAACAAAAGGGAAAGCCAGGGTTTTAAAAAAAGCTCATCAGTCCATTTTACTATATTCTTTGCCATAACTGGTCTCTGGCTTCCCCCTGAAATATTTTCATTTACATCTTCCAAAACCTGCTGGATTTTTATAGATGGTGCCATCCTTCCTGCCCTACTTCATCTATAAACCTCAGCTCTGACTATGTTCAAAGTCCCAAAACTTTGCCTGTCTGTCACTTAGTGGCATAATCTATATATGTTATTAGAGGCTGGCATAGTCTAAAACTTGAAGCATACTGAGATTTGAAGCTCTCTTACATGTGCTGCTGCAGGGGCATGATGAAGCAGATCAGGGCAAGAATGAGGTTGTGAGGGTGAGCATTAGAAGAACAAAAATGGAAAACGTGCAATTAAACGAAGGGGAAAGCAAAACATGCCAGTACTGGCAGGAAGATTTCTATCAATAAGCATTTTTATCACCTGAGGAATGCATATTAGAAAGACCTTTCTTGACAATACTTTTATAGGTGGTAAGAGATGGAGAATACCCTTTTCTGTTGCAACAACATCCTCTGAAGTGGGACAGTACTACAGCATATGGCTCATTTCATAGAAGGACTTAAGAAAAAACAAGATTGTTGAAAAAAAATCTGGGGATTTTATTTCCACTGATACTACAAAGTTCTTTTACTGTTTGGTATAATAATCTTTGAGTCTTGCAAGTAAACTTGGGATGAAAAGTGCTCCTTTGTTCCCTAAAATATCAAAGGAACCAATATGTTCCTTCCTCACGCCAATACTTATAACAATCATTAAGCCAGCACAATAGGTTCTGGGCTTTCATGTCCTTTGCAATGGTGGTACATACAAAAAATACTATTATAGTTATTATAAATATTACTATTTTTAGGAATGCTGTACTCTGACTATAGTAAGCCTATGAAATAGTAAACATTGGATCAACAGCTCAGCTACTGAAACGTCTCTTTGGGGAATTTTTTCTCAAAGCAACATGCAAGACAAGTATGTGGCAAGACATATAAAGGGAAAATTGTCAGTAGAAAAAGGAAAAGACAGAACAGGTCCATTTGGTCCTTTCATTCTTCTTATGCTTTGTTGTCCTGTTGGGTTTGTTGAGACCAGAACCAAGCACCTGAAATAATCTAGTCTTCCTGGGAGCCTATAAATTTCCTTGGGATTAAATTCTACAAAGGAAAATTACCTAGCAGCTGCAATTTTATTTTAAATATTCTTAGCTGTGGTTATAATTGAAAAGAAAATAAGTAAAATTACCAGTGCATACTGTCTTATTCTCTGATGTTCTGTAAAAGCAGATGTCTCCAGGACTTTTTTTCTGGTGGCAAACCAAAAGCCTTATCTCAACTCTATTCTTATTTAATCTGATTTTATTTGTATTTCTATTTGTACTATTGGCATGAAGGAAACTGTGAATCTGGAACTTCTAAGTTTTTTGGAATGTTCTAGATTAACGCTAAATGCTTACAATTATTATTAACATTAAGAAGATATCCTCAGATCTAACCTGTCCCACATATCAGTAACAATAATAATAGCTGCTTTTGGTACTTCTCCTTTTTTTTTTTTTCTTTGCATTCATATTATTTTACAGACAGTGAAACTGTCTCCTAGAGGGGTTGAGATGCCATTAGAAGTCAATGAAATTGGAATCAGTTGTTTCAGGTTCTATCTTTAAAGATAATGCTTCATTTTAAACAAAATCGCTGAACTTGTGAACATCACAAGATCATAAAGATCATTAGCTTACTCCTGTGCATAATTTTGCATACTACAAACCCTTCAATTCTCACACATACATGATAATACTTGATATATCTAACTAGTGAATCAGTACACTGATTACATAATTTAGTTCCAAAAAGCCTGACATTGCACATACTCTTTTGACATCAGTGAATATCTCATCTGCATAATCCCTCAGGGATGACGAACAGTGAAAGCAGATATTCCAAATACACAACATCAGCCCATGAAAATTGCAGCCCTGAGATAAAGTGAAGGTCAGTGAAAGTGCAAGTATTGCCCAGATGTAAGTCCCTGGAATACTTGACTGAAGTATCATACAAACATTTTCTTGTGATCCTCAGTAGAAATTAGGCACTGATATGGTGAATCCATCCCAGTTCTTTCCAGAGCTTGTTGTTACAAGAGCTCATGTGCATATGTGTGGGCATTGCTAAAGATGTTTAGAAAATCGGTTCATCCAGAGTGGATGAATTGAGAAAAGCTATTTGTTCTTTATGTTTATTATTAATCATTATTATCTTAAATCAAGGTACTCAATGATCTGTGATACAACATGTGGTTTGACTGAGTACTTTTTTTACCTTCCCACTTACGGTAGATATTTTCTATGTCAAAACATTATTTCCATACACCACTCTATTTCGTATTGGTTTGGTAAGTGTTTGTTGGCTGAACATAACGGAACGGTAACGTTGGCCAAACATAACTACCTTGACTAGGAATGAAGACAGCAGCTATCACTGGCTGCTAACTCTCAAAAAGCTGACGTGAGTTTGAAACACTGGTTGGCAATTAAATATCTCAAATTCGCAAATGGCTTTCTTCATGTAATGTAAATGACCTGGGTGCGGTAAAGCAATATTGGTTTAGAAAATCAAGCCAATTCACTGCTGAATCTTGAAAAATTAAACAAAAATACAGGACATACTAAACTGCAAACAGCAATGAGTGACTGGCAACTTTCTTTGGATAATCCTAACATAAATCCCACAAGGCATATTAACATGAGCAGTGAAGTAACAAGGTAAAACCTAGATGTTTGTAGGGTCACCCATTTAATTAATCCTATCCATTTATAACATAATTTAGCTGCTACTCTGGTTGATAAATTCTACACATAACTTTTCACATGCACTGAATGTGAGGTTCCTATAATTAGCTTTCTTCATGTTTACTTTCAGGCTTGCTATTATTTCATGTATTTCAGTCAATTCTATTGCCTATTTTTTCTCTCTTCAAATGAAATAATAACATAGAACTCATCTATGTATCCCTGTTTCTAACGACATCCCAGGTCTGGCATTGGATTAAGAAAGAAGCCAAAGAGAAAGCTTATTCTCAATGGATCTGTCAGCAAGACAGATGCATTACTAAGATGCATTGTAGCTTAGCACAGCTCACTCACTATATAACCTCACAAAAGTTCTTTCCTGTCCACCTGCTTGACACAATGCAGACTCATACAGCAATAAAAAAGAAAATACAATAAGCCCTAAGTGTCTCAGCAGAAAGATACACAAATTGTTCATCACTTCGTGGTTACAGTGCTATAAGCAACAGACCACAGTGCTATAAGCAACAGAAGAATCTAGGCCTTCTGCTGGTTGTAAAAACAGTCCTTTAATACTGTACTCCTACAAAATTGGCTTAAGAGAAGGGAAAGTGCAAAGCCCTTCACTTTGGGAGGAATAACCCCAGGAACCAGTCCAAGCTGGGGAGTGACCGCCTGCAGTGCAGCTTTGCAGAGAAGGACCTGGGTGTCACACTGGACAACAGGTTGACTATGAGGCAGCAGTATGACCTTGTGGCTAACAGGATCCTGGGGTGCATTAAGAAGAGCATCTCCAGCAGGTCAAGGGAGGTGATGCTCCCCCTTTTACTTAGTCACATCTGGAGTACTGTGTCCAGTGTTGGATTCCCCAGGACAAGAGGGATATGGAGCTGCCAGAGAGAGTCCAGCGCAGGGCTACAAGGAGGATGATCAGGAGCCTGGAACATCTGCCCTATGAGGAAAGGCTGAGAGAGTTGGGCCTGTTCAACCTGAAGAAAAGAAAGCTGAGAGGGGATCTAATCAATGTATATCATATACACTGATACTGTAAGGTACATATACTATACCTTACAGGAGGGAGCGAGGAGAACGAGGCCAGTCTCTTTTCAGTGGTGGTCAGCGATAGGACAAGAGGAAACAGCCACAAACTTAAGCATCAAAAGTTCCACAGGAACTTAAGGAGAAACTTCTTGACAGGATGACGGAGCATCTTTTGAAACTGCAACCTGCCCTAGAAAAGGTTGTACTGTAATCTCCATGTGCTGTCAGAACAGACTGGTCAAGAGCAGAAGTTCAGGCTCCTGGCCTACCACATGGGACAAGGGAATAAACACTTGTCTGTCTTCACTAATCAACCACCTCCCAGCAGGCAACTGGCAATGGAAGCAGCATTCCTAAAGGCAATCTATAAAAAGATTACTTGCTATTAAGGAAATTTAGTAGTATCTTAGGTAAGCAAGTGCTACTCAGACAAAGATGTTGAAGTCAAACCCTGTAGTTTCATCTGGGACTCATTAGGCAAAGAAATAATCCAATGGAAATGGATGCTTACACATAACCAGAACCGTCTGCTCTGCCTGAGACAAAGTTTATAAGCCAGACAGATTTTTTTGTGGCTTTGTGTGATTTACTGCAGCATGTTGCCACTAAGAGGTTTTGATGCAGTGTATATCTAAACAGAGCTATTATCTGTTATTATCCTGACAAAACAAGTCCTGAATCATAGAAATGATTTTTGGTGTGTCATGTCTCTCTCTCGTTCAGAGGTGACTTTATTAAACACAGATATAAATAGTAGAGAAACAAGTCTCTTCCTCTTACCTGCTATTTTGCAGGTAGAGAACCTTACATTAATTCATAGATCTCCTAGTGTTAGGCTTGCTTTGACACGCTGCTTAAGAATCACTCTCTACTAATTAGCACTAGGTTCAATGAAAGGTAGAATTTATCAGCTGACAGGCAGCATTAATTTGATGACACCGTGAGAATACTAATGAAATTAAATTACTCTCCATACTGGTTAAAAAAATACAAACAATAGGTCATGATATTAGACAGCATGCATGTGGGAGAGTTTTCCCTCAAATTTTCTCAAGAAAAGAACCTTACAGCATTTCAGGAAGTTATCTCTTTCTCTTTGGGCTAAATGAAACACAAATATAATTATGGGGTGAAAGTTACAAGGCAGTATTCTGATATTTTTACTAGGTGGGATGTTTAATGGCCCTGGAAAGCTATAACAACATACAGCTAGGTCTCTAAGCCAAAAATAGTCCAGACATAGCCATGACAAAGTCATTATCTGGTGAAGGTTCAGAAAGACAAATTTGGATGGCATTGCCTATAAAAAAAGCACTGCCTATAAAACTGGTAGGTACAGAGCTATCATCATCTGCTATCCAGAAAAGTAACTAGGTGAAAGAGAAATTAAAAGGCCTCTTCTGTAATCGACAGTTCCAGAACATGATAAGTAGGAAGATATGATCTAGAGCAAGGGGTGCAGAAAGGATTGACTAGCAGAAGCAATGCGTTTGGGACAGCGAGGGCTTGTAGGGGTGAAGTTGAGGGAACATCTAATGCAAAGGACAAACAGGATAGGATCCAGGGAGCATTTGTCGTGAATTCTGTTCTTGGAAATCCATTCAAACAGTGAGCCTTAATGCCTGACTATTCAAACCAGAGATTCTGAGACACTCTGTTTAGTTTATTCACAGCATGGCAAATAACCCCAGAATAAGCATAAGCTCAAGACCATGCGTCAAGATGTTCTAATAATTGCCAAAAGATACTACCACCAGAAAAAATGCATCAGTAACAACTATATGATATCTCCTTTCCTTTAGGGGGTGTACAAAATAACGCAAGCAATCCAATGAGCAGAAGGGATTTATTTCATAGCTGTTAGAACTTGACTCTCACATGAAGGAGATAATCTCCCAAGATTTACTCCTATTATGGGATATTCCAATCATTCCATGGATTTCAGGATTAGTCGTATCTAAGATACGGATTTCTAGCTAGTTTGAAGTGTCAGGAGTGAGAACTCTCATAATTAACTGCTTGAGAGTTCAGTTCTAAAAGGCTTGAACTCACTGAATATTTCTCCATGTTGTAGCACAACAATAAGTGATTGGATAACCTATTTTCCAATCTGGAAGTATTGTTACAAATGTGCAGGGCTGGAGGAAATCCATTTTGAATTTTGCAATACCTTTTAGAGCCTTACTAAATATCCATATGGAAAATCTAGCATTTGCTTCACCAAGGGCAAATGTTGTACATATCCTTTTATATTTCTTTGTCTTTTTCCAAAAATAAAGACCCTTTGTGTGAGGGTGTTGTGTACTCTGATTTCCTTTCTGTTCATGGAGGGTCGGCTGAAGAGGCAGGATAAAGTACTTTCCTTTCACCTCTGTGAACTTTGTGACTTTGTGTTCACATCCTGAATATTGTCTCAAGTGAAATAAGGTTGGAGTTAATATGCACGAGTGATTTTCTATAGACATTTTTTCTTAGTATCCACTCGGTGAATAAAAGAACACCATAGGATTGATCATTTTTGTAAAATCGCAAGTAGAAATCAACCCAGCTAGTTCATCTTACAGTACATAATCTATTGAAGTCATGATCGAGCAGGTCATTATTCCCATTTCTGAAATGTTACTACCAGATGCCTGGTTAGAAGTCTGCTTGCAGTTTCAGCCAAATTCATAGAGCTTCAAGGTCTTCCAACTTAGTTATGAAGCAAATCTAGTAGTATACAGATCACCTCCTAGAACTAAGTTGAATGGTCAAAAGAAAATAGTAAAAGGACCTAAATCCCTCAAAAAGTGCACTCAAAACTAAACCCTATTTCAATTTTGATTATAAATTGATTTGATTATTAAAGGTAGATTATAAAATGGCTGATATCGAACCTATGTGGAAAATTTAATGCACTGTCTTCAAGCAAAGAAGTTGTCATTAGATTGCTAGACTTGGCTGAGAAGGTTTTACCCTGCACCCATTTACCCAAGAAGCTGTGAACCCATGGGTTCAGGGAGAGGTTTGATTTTATTGGAATGATTCATTATATTACAGCACTGTGTTCTCTTTGGATATTTGATGTTCATGGTGATGTAGTTTTCTTGTTTTGAAATGCCTTTTTTTTCCTTTCATTCTACCTGACTCTTTCTAGGGTAGCCATCAGATAAGGAAAAGTTTCTTCTAAGGAACTACTCTGAGCTAAGACAAATTGGCATGGCAGAATCCAAAGATTTCTAAAGCTGAGCACTTAGGAACAAATCCTAGAGACAGGCCAGTTGGATACGACTTGTATACAATGCTCTCACCTTGACACTGCAGGTTTGCATTGCAGCCATTTGTCTTTCTCCTGCAGAGGGGAATTTGCCTGGTGCGGCTCATGAGGAGATGCATGATCCAGGGCTGTAACAGAGAAGTCCAAGTTCCAAAGAGAAGCTGCAGCATAGTCACAATTACACCAGAGGAATGGGTCACCCCAGCAGACACACTCCTGCAGTCCTTCTGTCATGACTTTTCTCTGTCTCATCATGTTCTGTTTCAGCTGCAGCAATACTACGTGTCAGTGATCCTCAAAGATGACAAAAAAATCAAGCATTGCAATGGGTTGGTCCAGTTCACATATATATAATCATGGAAAAAGGATGCTAATCCAGACCAAATCTCAGATTCTGCACAAACTAAGATTGAAAGATAACATATTAGATCATTTTCACAAATTGTGCTAGTTTCAAAAAGTCCATTTTCAGTCTGCAACTTGAAACACACAGGTAAAAAGAGCTACCTGCATCCTGTCATAATCATTGAAACAGGATGCTAATCCAGACCAAATCTCAGATTCTGCACAAACTAAGATTGAAAGATAACATATTAGATCATTTTCACAAACTGTGCTAGTTCCAAAAAGTCCATTTTCACTCTGCAATTTGAAATACACAGGTGAGTCTGTTATAAACCCTATCTCTCAATATAAGCAAAGCTCTCCTTTCACATCTGTTTATATCAGGGGAAGAAAAGTTTCTTTCTCATATTTTAGATGTCTTATTCTCTTTCACTCTAATATTGCTTGGCAGTCTGTCCTGGCATAAGTGAACTAGCATATGCTAACAACAATGCTAATTCACAATTTCTTCATAAGAATTCCAATCAACTTTATCTCTTCAGCCAAGCCAAAAAAAAATGGGGGAAAACATATTTGAGCTTCAGTTTTCATGCACTTTATCAGCTGCATTTGGAATTAACTGTACATCACTTCTCTAAAAGCTTTCATGCCATTCATTTCTGGCACGTGCAGAAATTTTGGATCACAGCAGCAGGACATTAGAAATAATCCTGGAACATCATCAGAAGAGTGAATCAAATTTCTTCATCACTTGTGGCCATCCATTTCCACCTTTCCCTATTTTTTAGTGTATAATAATGAGAAAGTAAAGGAACTTTCTTCAGAATAGCTGTACTCTGTCATATTAATTGTATAAATTTCATGCTCAGGTTCTGTAAAGAAGCATAAAGAAAAAGAAATAAAAGAAATAAACTTCAAAGACTCTTTGCCTACCAGGCCAACTATTCTGTTTTATTAGCTTTTGCCTGTTGTGTTTGCCTCTTTTACAAGCATGTCACATGCTTCCTGCAGTGAAAGTAAGAGTCCCTGTATCTTTTGGTGTTTGGACTCCAGGGTGTTTGAACCCCTAGGCTTCAAAAGGTATGTGTGCTTTGTGTCCAAGTATTGTTTACCTAACAATTGAGTTATTCGAGGGAAACAGCAGCCACTTCTCTCTCCTCCCCAGCCTTTGCAAAACAAAACCCAAAGACTCCTCAAGAGAAAGCTTCCTGGCAATGCTGTTGTTTAAGAAACCGTCATGCCTGTCATGCCTGGGATAGGCACCAGTGACCACAACCTTCCTTACTGGAGCAAACAGTTCAAAACCAGGGTCAGGTTAATTGGATATATTAAGTGTCATCAGGCATCTTTATTACAAATATTCTTGCAACATTTGCTATTAATGCTCAAAGAAGAACATATATCAAATTTAGCCAGGACACAGGAAAGGCAAGAGGACAATTCTGGCAAGAACTGTTGCTTGCTCTGACAGAAACACTAAATTTTACGGTCAGTATGCAAGTTAACAAGAAAATAACTCAGTACTATGCAGCATGATTCAATACTGATCCTTTCATCAATAATTAGACTGGTCTTTGTCACTTACTGACTATATTCTTATGCTTTTTATCCAGACACTTGCTACGAGAGAAAAGTAACATTCCCAGTTGAACAAATTAGAGTGTAAATAATCAGTCCAGATGTGAGTTGAATTTACAATAATTAGGGTGGTTTTCTCTTCCCAAAGTGGCTGTTTAAGTCCTATATGCACTCTTGGGAATCATATAACAATACATCTCATGCAGTAAGTACTGAATAGAATTCCATTTACAAGAGATAATATATTTCAAATATTAATATGTTCAATGATCTTAGCATAGGAAGAAATATTTCTCCTCAAAACTACTCTTTAAAGAAGCAGAGCAAAAAGAAAAAAAAAAAGGCACCATAATTAAAACTTGATGCTGTCAGGAGGTCCAAACATTTCTGGAGACCTGACAGTGTGTTCTGCTACCATCCTATCATACAGACACCATGGTAATGAGTGATTCAGAAATATTGCTGATAAAATCCAAGAAGGATGACATAATTCATAATAATGATAGACGGATGTACAGATTGATTTAAAACGTAGTCTGATCATTCCTGTTTCTCACAATATCGTTCCCTCCTTCTGATTCATAGCGTAAGCCTCCTTTTCTTTTCTAGTCCTGGCTCCAGCAAATCCTTTCAGAAGGAAAACTAGCGCACCAAGCAATAATAGCTTGGTGGAACTGCTTTTCTTCCCCATGAACCCATCGACTGGTCCATCTTTCAATTCTTCTCTCAAAACATTTCTTCCAGCGGACTTTTCACTCCAAACATCCATGCAGCATCTGTCAGAACTCCTGATAAGGAAGAAATGAAAGCAAGCTACCTGTTAGAACAGGAGTGGGAATGATCTTGTGGTCAAGACACTTTGCTTATGACTCAGGATATACGGGTTCCCTCCTTCATGCAGAGACATGATTTTGGTGAGACTTTGTACTAATCATTCACTTTACCTTTCCTCTCAATTTGTCTCCCCTTAAGGAAAGCACTGTGACAACAGGGCTTCCACACCACCCAGGGACAATGTGAGTATTTGCTTAATGCTGGCAGCGGAAAGCACATTCACTAGCTTTAGTTACACAAACAAGCAACTTACCATAAAGAGGACTGTGTTTTAATTACTCATCCTTGCCAACCTCCTTAACCAAACTTTCCCTAAAACCCATATCTATGCTAAGAGTGCTGGGCAAGCAAACACCAAATGAGCCAGGAGACCAAGCCTTGTTATGGTAAGCAGATAGACACCACCCACGGAAGGTAGCCGAAGGCAACGGGCAGCTGGATAAAAAACAAAGAAAATAGAAAATAGCTTTTTCATAAGTGAGCTCCTCCCCAGCAGCATACAAACATGCCTAAACTAGCTCTAAACAGATTTAAAAAAAACCCACAAAAACAAACGTCCAGTCTTTTCTACCTAGCAACAGGCTGTTTTACAGGGATTAAACACTAACATATGTGCCAGTGTGATTCCTGCACTTTTCTTTCAAAATTATAATGGGAAAATTCTTAGTAAGCAGATAGAAAGGCATACCTTGTATGTCCTTGTATTGCCCTCTAACTACAGAATCGCATTGCTACCAAGGAACTGTCTAATTGGTTATCTAACAAAATACGTTCTTCCCAATACCAAGAGAAAACATGCACATGCCTCAGCGAGCATGCTCCTCGAACCCTTTCCAGCAAATATTTTTGTCCAACCTGACAATTTTCCACAACACATTGTAACTGTGGCAAAATATGTTGGGCAGTGATAAAAGGGGGATGAAAAAGAGATCTCTTCTTGCAAAGTCCCTCTCCAAACTGCACTCCCTGCCTCACTGCTTCCTGCAGTCCTATAGCCATTTGCACTGCTGTACACGATTGTGAGCACTTGATTTGACCCCACATTATTCATTAAAAGGTAAGCAAAACACTCTTCAGAGAGCTGCTCTATCTACTTATCATAGCACCAATCTCATCCAACATATTTTTTTAATCACTCTGATGTCTGCACGCATGTGGTGCATGCCCCTGGGCTCAGGAACCTTATCACATTGTCGATCTGAACAGAACCGTGCATGCTCTATATCTATAAATAACAGAAGTAATTATTACTAGTAAATAATATGTACGAGCTCATTTAAAATGAATCATCTTCTCCAATCAGCCCAGAGAATGAACAAAATAGGCAAAGCTACAAGGCATCACTTTAAAATACTTTTCATATAACTATTACGAAATTACATTAGAGTATGACTCATTCCTGCAAATGCAGGGTTTATTGAGGGTAATTAAAATAAGTCACTATCTCTTCAAGGCAGTGACTCATAGGCTGCTGCCTATAGCAGAGTGCAGTGAAGTCAGAGAGAAGCTCCTATCTTCCCCCTGAAACAGCAGCAGCAGCAGCTTATTAGAGCAGTGAGTAAAATCGATCTGCCCTTGCTTTAACTTCATTTACCCATCAGGTTCAGTTTTCAAAATCCCCATCCAAAAAAGTCAAATTAGCCACATATTAGCCAAGGTATCTTATTATAAGTCTAGAAGAAAGCAGGAGAGTTTTGAATGACTGTGATGTACTCAAATGTCATTTACTTGCTGCTTTTAGGATTTCCAATCCTCAAATTGTGGTGCCTACATGTAGCTGGAAAGCAGTTACCTATTCCAAAGACATTAAGAGTAAGGCACCCTATATAGGCATCATTTCATGACAAAAGTACAGTTGCATCACGGGTGAATTAAAACTATGAAAGGGATAAGGAGAACAAATGGCGAGCATCATGCCCTTTTGATACCATGGGATGAATTAAGTAAACAAATGGGGTGACGTTAAGCACCACCCATGTATATCTGCACACTACTTGACAGAAATGATATCTTCTAAAAGCTTTTCTCTTTAAAAAATTATGCCCCTTAGCTGAGTCAGGCCACAATAATTCTCATCTCCAGGGAATTTGTTCAACAAAATAGAAAGCTCCTGAAAAAAGTGAGTACAGCACTTATGACAGCACTTATGACAGCATGCAGGTAGCTTTTTACCTTTACCCACCACTGTTTTCCATGCTTCACAGTTGTGTCTTTTCTAGTATACTGTTCTTTACGAAATGCATTTTTTTAAGTATATTCTTTTTATGAGCTTTTAAGCTCTTTTGAGATGGGAAAAGCCAAACATGAAATATACTTCTCACTAATTTTTTTATAGCATCTCATAACAGAAGATTGCTGTCCACAAGATGATAATTAACTTAGGGAAGAGAGTATGCTTTCAGTATATACATTAATCTAAAATCTATCAATATTAGGAAAAGTACTTCTTGTGAATAAGTATGCTTCTTGCCTCATTCTCACACACAATTCTTGTGGGTCAGGTCTTTCTATGATGTAAGCTTTAAACTACATCATTCATTGGGATTGTACAATTAAAGGTGGATCTCACACACTACCTTTTTGCAAGACCATTCCACATTATGCTTGATGAAGTAAGCTTTTCATTTCAAAACATAAGCAAATCATGGACACACAGCAGCGTTCTAAAATCAGCAATGCAGATAACCAGCCCCAGCGAATAAATCTTGTTGACTGTTCCAGCAGAGAGGCTAATTTTGTGATACAGCAGGCCAGAAGATCAGACCAAAATCTTAGCTGACCTCTTCTGCCAATTGTAATGACATTTATTTCTTAGCCTTCTGGCACCTCTGTCCAAAGTCTCTTCCACATAAAATTATTCCACTCCTTTTCTTCCTTAGATTTTCTTTAGAAACGTGACTCGACAGACCAAGGAATTTTATTAAAACATTTCCTGTTCTGTCCTTTTCTTTTTATTTTTTTTAGGCATGTACTCAAGCACCCTGGAAAACAATTTTTCATTGGAATGTCTTCTAAATACAAAGGAATCCAAACTAGAGAACATCAGTCACCTCACAAACAGGAAACCTTTGGAATGTACTCTTTATTTCTAAAAGAAATATACTTAACCTAAATTTTAGACTTTCCTGAAGTATACTGGATATATTACTTCCGTCTTCTAATTCATATCCATCCATCCTTTGAAAAAACCCAACACACATTGCTTTGTCTCACCAACAGAGTTTCATTAGTGCAAGGAAAAACAAACAAAAATATCTACAAGCAACAACAAAAAAGCACCAAGGCCATCACTGCAGGAGTAGGAATAATTCTGTATGAATTACACATAGTTGTGCATTACAGACCTCTGTGACATTGTTTTTATTATAACTATCATATTTTTTTTCTTATCCCTCTATTTTTATGTTTATGATTCTCAGTTGTCTGAATACAAACTTACCAGATAAGAGACCCTCTCTGTTTTTATGCCTGTTATACCTATGGCATCATAACATTTACTTTAATGCCTTTGTTTTTAATGTTCATCTACTGCACTTGACAGCACACCAACTTCTAGTCACCATAGGTGCAAAATCAGTTGGGATATACACCTGCAAAAAGTAATTTCCCTGTATTTTCCCAGTACATCCTTTTTATTCAGGAAATGAGGATGATTTGCTGCTTGAGGTGTGTGTGACTGCACTTTGTCTTGCTCCTCCTCTCAACTAGTGCTATGTCAATATATAACCCAGGTGTCAAGACATTTTTTTTTTGCTTCCAGCAGCAAAGGAAGACTAAAGGCTAGATTTTGACCAAGCCACTAAAAACGCAAGTTATGGAAGAATATAGCCATTGACTTACTTGCTTTAGTACTTCAGGATAAACTGAAACAAAAGTTACTCTTGAATATATATTAGGCCAATGAGTTGAAGGAAAAAAAAATAACTCTTCGTAGCCATTAAGAAATCAATATGTTGACACTTAAGCATTCATCCAGCAGCCACCAGAGAAACTATATAGATGAGTTGTGGGAAGAAAGTTGTGCTGCTCGTGGAATTCACTTCTTATTGCAGAAATTATAAAATAAAACAGCTTGAGGGAGAGAGCGAGATGAGGAGCACTGTAATTTCAAAATCTGAATTTTGCTGAACTGTAAACTTGGCAGATCTTAACCTTCATATCTATCTTCTTTCCTTGGCCTAACTGCCCTATCGCCTGTGACTAAGACATTATAAATAAACTCCATCTATAAATTACTCATAGCTTTCAAATATTATGTGTAATATAAACATCAGATCACGAATACATACATAAAGTATTAATATTACCACGTCATTCAATAATTGCCAGGTTTGAATACATCTAAAAATATACAGATTTGGCCGAGTTTTGCATATATATAAAAAAACCACAGATTTGGCCATGAAATCCTTTCTCATTGTACAATTTCCCATTGTAATGGTGCGCAATAGCATGATGGACTTCAAATACCTTATATTGAAAGCTGCATGTGAAACTTTCAGTCACAGCATATTTGTCTGTGCCCCAATTGTACGGGTTCTCCCTTTGCAAACAAGCACAAGCCTTTCCCTCTGCTGATATGCCCAGGATCTTGCTGGTTACCTAATACCCATTCAGCTTTCCTTCATATAATTTAAATTCTACTTTGGAAAACTGCTTTGGGATATTTCAAGTATGACGGGAGCAATTTAAATCCAATTTTTATTCTCTATCTTGCCTAGGGGCAAAAGTAACAGCCTTATGCAATTTTGCATCACGTTGCATAGGCCGATGTGATATTACATAACATCTACTTTGGAACTGAAGGAAATAAGCATTTTCAAAACACACAAAAAGCCCTAGACGCAGGAGTCCTTTTTGTGTCGTGAATGAATGCAACAATATAGACACTTTATGTAATAAATCTGGCTTTCAGATGAACTCATTCAAGTTCAAAACTAACCAGGAAAAGTTCTGTTAAATCTTCCAACAAAAGGATTTTGATCCTGCATTATAAAATGATTTTT
>JAUBOD010000363.1:2728464-2743357 GCA_032353885.1 Nothura maculosa | reverse complement strand
GTTCAAAACTAACCAGGAAAAGTTCTGTTAAATCTTCCAACAAAAGGATTTTGATCCTGCATTATAAAATGATTTTTTTAAGGAAAAATATAATATTGTTGACTGCATATCCTGTGGCAACCATTTTGGAACCTTCTATTTTGATTTAAAATTCAAAATTTTCTGCAAAATTTCTTTCTGTAGAATTTTTTCTACACTTTGTAGAAAAGTAAGGGATTCAAGGTATAATTTCTAAATACAAAGGATCAGCACTGAATTACCAAGACTAGCACACTCTTCCCTGCATGTGTTAGCATATGGCCAAAAAAGCAGGAAGAACTAAGCTTCAGAGAACTACCTAACAATCTTCAATGAAGCCTGACTTGCTTCCTGACTATTTTAAATATATTCTTAAAATATTTTCTTTAAAATTGCTCAAAATTTTTCTTGCACTATCATTATATTTATTTTCCTTTACTAAATAAATCACTGATTGAGTATATGAGAATGAAGTATTATCTGTGTTATCCCAGCCACAAAAGTAATGTCTGCTCAAGGCATGTGCTGCAACTATTCCAGGAAGCCGTGAACACAGAACTGGGAGCATCAGTACGATGCTTCAAAATAGGACTGCATCAAGCAGCAGATTTGGAATCTGTCAGAGAGAAAACTTCTCCCTTCATGGGAGAAGTTTTAAGCCAAAGGTAAGGGTGTTGTAAAGCACACACTGTATTTGTAATAACACATTAATGCAGTTTGTTATACAAAAGACAGTAACAAATCTGGCTGATCTTCTTCTCATGGAAGGTCTGCATGCTCAGATGTTGCAGTTGATTTCGCTGTCTGCACTTTGTGTCTTAATTACTCGGTTACTGACAAAGAAAATCCCTGGTACAAGACATAACAGTTATCTATTAGCTAACTAATAGCTAATAAAGTCATCTAACAGCTACTGATCATTTAGAAACAGAGTAAAAACAGGCTTCTTCTACACTTTAATCTTCTTTAGAGCTTTAAGTGGGGAAAATCTGAAAATAACTAAGGCAAATAAAGTGTTCATTGGTCACATTTCAAATTAACACTTTGCAATTAAAATTAGAATTTACTCTCTAGTCTTTTAAAAGTAATATATGCTAAACCATGAGAACATGCAGAATTCTAATCTTCTATTGGAAGATCACATTAATTGGCTATAAACCAATTATTTTTCATTTGTGTTGTTTATTTTAGGTTTGGAATAATAAAAAGAAAGTTGAAGCAAAAAGGAAAAGAACGGAGTAACAGCTACTGATAGAAAAGTTATGAAATGTAGAAATATGAGGCGATGCCATTATATTAGTCTCCTTCTCTTCCCTACCACAGAGACAATGTAGCCAACAGAGCAACTGAGAAGGAAGCAACGGTTCTGAGCAAAGTCAAAGAAATTACATGAAGATACAGCTAGTTAGGCAATCCAATTTAGCATGTCCTTTGAATTCTCCTAAGTTATCATGTGAAGATTTATTCCGTGATGCCTCAAGAGAGTTTCTATTTATATACTTTAAGGGCCTCAGCAAATTTACAACCTCAGTAATGGTGAGCAAACATTCTTATGTGAGGTAATATAAATAGTGAAGGATTAACAAAGAATGAAAATGAAAGATTATTTACTTCAAAGAAGCTGTTAAATCTTCCTCAGAAATTCTTCTTCCTGTTACCTTTTGTGAAACAAACACTCACTAGCGCATTGTATTTTTCAGAAATATTTTCTTTCACCATAACAGAGGGCTCATCATGACAGTCAAAAGAGCTCTTTAAAGTACAGGAACATTCTCCCAGATACTTTCAGAAATTAATTCTATCATGTCTATATACAAAGACATTAATTCAAAGGGAATGTAGAAGTGCAGCTCATTCTTAGCATTTTTTAATCAAATAAAATGAGTTAATTTTTAAAAAACTTTATTAGTTAAAATCTATGGTCGGTCATATAAGATATTAGAATTTTTTTAAAAGTCTCAATCATTCTGAATTACAATAGCATAGATTATTTTATGAGTTAAAGGAAAGCCATACTAAATTTTCAAAACTAAGAAAAATATTTTGTTAGAAACCTGATTATGCTTTCACACTCAGTGCTAGGGGACATTGTAAGTACATTACAGGTAATGGTTAAATAAAAACTTAGCTCAAATGTAACAAAGTTCATACACTTTGGTGAAGCAAGATGTCAGTGTCTAGTGAGTCCTGCAAATGTTAGCTCAGTTAATGATTTTGTCTGTAAGCCACTTAAAATAACTTTTTACATAATTTTATATTGAACCCATTCCAAAACTGTAACTAAGGCTGATGGACTCAGTTCAAAAGTTACTTCAAAGGAATCACAATTTGCATATAAGATACCACTGCAAAGTTTAGCTGGTGATTAATGCAACTCTCTTTTTCACATCTAGTTCGGGAATTCATCTCAGTTCTAGATGTCTGAGCAAAAATGAGAGAAAGGAGATGTAAAGAATCAAATCACAAAAAGACAAGAGAGAAGGAAGATTAAGACATCACTCAGTCTTTACTGGCAGTATTTACTGTTACCCCAAGGCAAGATCAGGAGTACATAGGTCAGTCCTGAGAGTTTTTGTCTTCTCAGAGACCTCCAGGCCCTTTCAGTAGCAACCCTGCTGGTCTATTCAAGAGCTTCATTACCCTTCTGGAGCAAAACAAAGAACTTTTGCCACAGAGAACAGTTATTATGTTCACACTGCATCATATATTTTCAATGTCTGTGGATAAATCACATTATCACAACCTAAGAAACATTCTTTTTTCCCCAAAGAAAACAAAAATGCCATACCCTGAGGTGTTTCTAGCACATAAGCAACATAAGCATGTCTCGTGGGTCACCACTAGTGTATAAAAGAAAAGAGAAAAATAATTTGAGTAATAGCCATGTCTCTCTCAGCCCAAGACCTGAGACTAGGGTGATGTAACACTACATGGGAGAAAAGCTTGTGCCCAAAAGTGGGACTCTGTCCACTGTTGGTTTTTTGTTTTCTTTTTCTGTCTGAAAAAAAGATTGAAGAAGCTGAGGCTGATCAGAGCAGACATTTTTCTCTGCAGAAAGAGAAGTTATCCTTAATAAATGGCAAAGCACAAGGGAAGAAATACTGCTCAAGTGTTGAAAAGAGGCACACAGGACTGAAGACAACCACCCAACATCTGCTGAACCCAGTTCCACTTTAGCAGAGGCAACAACTTCACATAATTTAGTGTATGAATTTATCATGTTCCCTTTAATACTGTTGTTTTTCTTGATGATCTTCAGTTATAGGCTCCATGAATCATGTAGGTACCCAGCTAAGATTTGTAATCATAGCTGTAAAGATAAAAGCCATCATGAAAAACTTACTATCTTTTTTACTTACCTTTTCCATTTTACTCTCTATTTATGGTTATAGCTGTGGTGATCTCCAAATTCTGTAAAAAAGCAGGCAGAAAATCCCCTAATACAGTGACATGACAAGCACTGACCCAAAAAGGCATTTACCATGGGCCTGATTTCAAGTGCACAGATAGTCCCACTGAAGCTGGAGAGACTGCTTGAATAATTATATCACTTAGTACTATGGCCTTCACAGGACATGACCTGTGTCTGCAGTTACCTGAGAACAGACAGTAAATCATACCCTTTGTTCTCTCTACAGACACTGTACTATTTTTTAGTTCTGTCATAGACAGTGCTTCCTTGTGAAGTGGCATGCACATTACTAAAATCATCAGAAGCATACTAAACCAAGACACACCACTGCCTCCCATACGAGTCAGTGACAAACAGCTTTAATTTGAGTTACATCCCATTTGCCTCTGTCTTAGCAAGAGCCATTCCACTGCTCTGAATGATAAAGAGACTACATAAGCCATATCACAGTAATTAAAGATTTATAGTAATGTAAATAATTAACACTCCTCCTTTCCACTGAACACAAAAGTCATCCTTAGATGAATACATAAGCAGCAGTAAGCTCATACTAGTCAGCTGAAAGCAATTTATCTGTGATATATCTCAGAAACCTCTCTCAAAAGAACATGTTTTGATAGGCCTGAATAGAAATTGGATACAAAGTGAAATATTGCATATTTCGTTCCGATTTCCTCAGTTACTGGAGGCTGGATTACTCATCTTGTCCTACTACCAACAGCTTTGTTGCCATCCAGAAGCTCAGAGAAGATTTTCCCCACTTTGAGACTTTATATACTGCTGTCTTAGGTATTACTATTTTTTTTCAATTCTTTTTTCCACACATAAAAATAATACTTTCTGAAGTATCCCAACCTCAGTTGTTGCAGAACTTAGAGGACATAACTTGATAGAGTCTAGCTGAATTCAACATTTCTATCTCACAGAGAATTTCAATAATCTCTTTTAGGTGCCTCAAGACATACTGAAAAATGAAAATGATATTTCCTGCAAGATGGAAAATCTGATCTTTGGTAGGGAAAGGGGTAAGGAACCCAGCTAGTTTGTTTCACAAGACACAGTGTCTTTGAGCCACAGACTTACAAGAGTGCCTGTAAGCTCCTCACAGTCCAAACCTGTGAAGATGCCTACAGCCTCCCTGCAGTGCCATGTCCCAAGGCTGTTGGGACACTGCAGCCCCTTGTGACTGCTGCCAGCTTCCTGACTCAAGTGGCTCCTAGTGCAGCTTGCCTCCAGCACTTGTGCCTTTCCAGCTCCTTGTCAGACATATCTCTGGCTCCCAAGAAAATTAGTTCTTTGGCCTCCCTGGCTAGCCTATTTCCGCTAAGAAGCAACTGTCTGTCCTTTCTGACTCCATTGGTGTGTTAGTTTATGTTGTGAGCGTCTCTGTGAAAGTCTGGTGCAAGCAATTTCAGTTCTAGAAAGAGGGCAGGAATGGACAGATAGGTGTCCCCTACTCTTGAGCACTTAGATCATGTTCTCATCCAACCACAATGCAAGTTTTGAGGGCAGGACTTGTCTGCATTGTTCAATGTGTATCTCATAGCAAGAGGAAATGACTCTATATATATATCTACAATTCTGGAGAGCTGAGGAGAAATATAAATCCGTATGTCTGGGATCTGTTAGAGCGTATTTGCTTAGGGCCCTAAGAAGCTGTTTTGACAACCAGTGGTTACTTGAACACTGCCTGTTTAAGCTGGTATTACTTTCAAGGAGAGAGGCTTGTTATTCTTGCACCTGAGGCCAGGATTTCTATGCCAAAATCTGTCTAAAGAATAAGCCTTCAAACCTTCCCTCTAAGCCACTTTAATTTCTGGATAATTTTTTAATGACAGAAAAACAACATCTTTGTGAGTGTCCATTTGTAGCAGTTTTTCTTCTCTTTTCTTTTATACTTGTATGACTTGACCTTTTGTTCCTGATGTTACATGTCCAGCAGTGCAGAATGGTGTATTACAAGCAGCAAAAGGTCTCAGTACACAGAGTTCATATTCGTTTCTTCTTAGAGGTTCTTAAAGATATTTGATTCCTGTGACAAGAAACTAGTTACTGCATAACTAAGATTAGAAGATCAATGTTACCATTTCTCAACAGGCTGCAGCCAGGCAGGTGAAGGGGAGCAGGAAGGTAATAATATGTGCTGTATAGGACATTGAACAAGCCCATTGTAATGAAAAGTCCCACTATTCACCATGATTTTGAGTGGAGAAATTAAACTCAAGTCTTTTTCTTTGGACCAACCAGAGTTGGTCCGCTCTGTTGCAACACTGATGGCCAAATTAGGTAAAACACTGACTTTGCACCAACAATCCTATTTAAATATGTTAATGGTGATAAAAAACACAGATGCTAATTTGCTATAATGTGACTTTTATCATTGCTTTATTCATGGGAGAGGGCCAGGATCAACTAGCTGTTAAGGAGAGACTTTCTCTGTGGCCCTGAGATTACATGAAAAGTACTTAGAGAAGAAATTGGGACTTAGCAAAGAGGATTAGGGTGAATGAGGTGTAGGTGAAGTGAGTATGTGACATAATTTCCTGAACTAGAACCAGTGGGATTATCTGCAATTGAAATGGAAAAGAACTAGAACTGCTACAGGTACAAAACGGACCAGCTAATTTTCCTTAGAAAACTCTGCTTTGAATAATATCTGTAATTCAGTGGGTGGAAAACTTTCCCATTTCTAAATGTGTATTTTTTTTTTTAATGAGAGGAATAAATGCAAAAAATGTGAAACAACTTTTAGGCAGTTGGAGAGACAGCAGAAGTTTCTCTAGGTTTGAACAGTGAATTTAAAAGAGAAAAATTAATAAAAAAAGGAACAGAAAGCAACAACCAGACAAGTAGGTATATCCTCTCCTTTCAACAACTGTGACATTCTTCTCTTTTATTCAAGAAATCTTTGCAGAAGTCTGCAGATTATTCAAGGTTTGCACAGTGTTAAAATGCTCTCTGACTATAGTATGTGTTCAAAAATATCATGCCACAAAGAGGAAAGAGTGTTCAAATATGCATATAATGAGGAAAAATATCTAGAAGCATCTTTTAGTCATCTGCAGTGCCAGTTCAGAGGTTGTAAATGACTGCTTTTCAGAAGCCTACTCACTGAGTATCTGCCTTTTAGCATGGCAGATGATCTGCGGGCTTCTTAGAAAGCTTTACAAATACACAGTTGCATCAGAGGATTTTCGCCAGAGTCAGAGGATGAACATTAGGAGCATTTAGAAGAGCACATACTCAAGTGCAGTTGTGCCAGTGACCTGGGAAACTCACTTTTACGTGCTGTTTTTTGAAGAGACACCTCCAGATTCAGCTGGGGCCTTGGACCTGCCTGCACTAGGCTGTGAAGCAGCTCTGACTGTGCAGAGCCAGAGCAGGACCTCCAGCAAATGTATGCAGCTAATGGCTTTTTAAGGTGTTCATTTCTCTTCAGAAATGCATTCTCTCACTAGATAAAGCTGCCTCCTTATCCTGTGCTCAGAGTGGTAAGGGAAGAGATTCAAAATGGTATGAAAACAGGAGCTAAGTTGCACTTCATCTTTCTCGTATTCATGTTTGATCTCTGACGCCTTATCCTTTGCAGGATACTGAAGCTTGCTAGAGTAAGGTGTGTGTCACATATGAGCTTTTGTTGTTTTTTTTGGGAGCTTTCTGCTGATTCCTCTGGAATCTACCTGATGCAGGTAGATGCAAAAGCACCTTATGGAAATTTTAATATACTTTGAAAATAAAATGAACACTGTTGAAACCTCAGAATACATTTCAAAAATCTCAAAGGCAAAAGGGTAATTTCTATCTACAGAGTATTTTCATGATAATTTCTAAATAGAGTATATCAGAAACTACATGGGAAAGATTTTGGTACTTCTGAAGGTAATTTTGCATGCTGGGGAGGTCTGAGTAGTTGGGATACCTTGTGGTTTAGAGTTCACATGCTGACTGCAAGTACCAACTCAAGCCAAGCTTTCAGTTTGTCTTTTATTCAACACAGATAATAATACTTCCAAAGTGGTCAAATATAATTTCAGAGAAAAAAAAATGTTTAAAAAAATGCATTGGTCTTTAGAAGTGTTTTGGCTTCTCTTCCTCCTTTTCTGGGAGTGGGAAAAAAGTAAAAGAAATAGGGATATCTAAATATCCTAACAAAACTGTAAAAGCATGAAATCTTTTCATATGAATTAACACTACACATAGTGCCAAAAATTCCCTCAAAGAAGCCATAAGGGCTGATGGCAAGGACTGAGAGAAATCTTACTAGTAAGAGTAGGTTTTAAATTATCTTTCATGGGTGGTTAAAGTTCCCTTCATAGCAGCAGTTTTCTCTGGCTCACTGATCAGGAAAAGAGAACTGGCTACCTTTTCCCCTAGTGAAGGATTAGGATTTCATCCTGCAGGCAGTAGCTCTTGTCTTCTTCTCTCATTCTCATTCATTTGCCAGTTTCATCACCTTATTAACCCTTACAGAAGAGCCATAGACAGACAACCCCCTAGTATCATTGTTGTGTTATTTAACCCTTGCTGCCACCTGATACTTCCTATCCATTTGGAACAACAAAAAGGAGAGAAGCTGTTCAAAGAGGTTGTCACATATGTGATTGACAGCCTCTTCCTGTCTCACTTCATGCACTTTCACCTGAGACCACGTTGATCCTGTGATCTCTCTCGTTTCTTGGAAAAGGACATGGCATTGGAACACCTTCCCTGAACATTATTTTCGAGACTCTTGTGCCATCTACCTTTTCTTGACAGTTTGAAAGAGTTTTTCAGATATGAAGCCAAGAAAATTCACCTCTGTTCCATTGTGATCTCAGCTCTACCTATTCAATTTGGCAGGGATTCAGTTTGACAATTCAGTTGTCTCTGTCCTACTTCATATCAGATCAATGAATCATTATCTGGCTTTCTTTTGATCAATGGTATTGTGCTTATTGCTCCATACACCAGAAGTCCTTTTTCATACTCTTCTTTCATTTCTAATCCTTTGAATGAGCTACTCTAAACATACCTCTTTATCTACAATTGATTGCTATAACAGTGTCTTTACCTTTCAACAGGTATAACATTGCTCAGGTTGAATTTCAGTCCTTCTTCAATTCTTTTCTTTGCATTTAACAAGGGTTACAGAAGAAAAGTATGTGCTATCCTCTCTATCTCTATTGAAACAGAGATTTACTATATTTCAGATGCAGGGCAAGCCTTTTATGTTCAAACTACTGCTCTTAGTGTTTGGAGTTGAACTTGCTATGCCATTTCTAACTTGAGGAATAGCAAGCATAAGGAGCTACTGAATGCAGCCCCATGGTCTATATTTTACCTCTGACACTTTTTCCTGCCTGACCCTAAACCTTCTCCCAAGAACCAGCCCAGGACATTCCTATTGGATAAGGTAGAAAAAGATCCTTCAATGTTAATAATTTCCCTGACATGCAATAGAGACCATACTTTGGATTTGTTACAAGAGTAACTAGGCCATTAAATAAGCTGGCAACCTACCCAAAGGACATAGAAGCATCTGTATAGGCAGGATTTTACGTAAATATTTCAATTCAATAGTGAGCGGCTCTCATTAGTCTCTTAACACGCAGTTTGCATAATCATCAGATAATGCGCGACCTTCTCTTCTGATCCCCCTCATTGTTATCTATTATCCTCCTGGTATATTTCTGCATTTCCATGTAACACTTCCGTTGTGTAACCACTAGGCAGATTGCCCTATTTTGCAAATTAAGCTGCACTGTAAGCTAACAGGCATCTACTAAACTGATTTTGCAATAAGGCCATGTCCATCACAGATCACACAGATCACCTTGGCTTTTAACTCTTGTTGAACAGGAGGTCACTTTACAAGAGTTTTGCTTTGTTTATTTTTTTTTTTCCTTTTTATCTGTCTTAAGAAAGCATATGAAAGCATATGCAGCTTTCAGGTACTACAAACATTATAGCATTGGGACACTGTGGCCTACAATCTGCTGTTTTAATCACTGTTCTCCTTTGAATTTTTGTCTGTGTTTTATTTTTTGTAGCAATAGACACCAGTAGGTTCTCATGTTCAGAGGTCAAACTAAATTGGAATGGCCCCGCTGGTTCTGTCATCCAAATTCAACCATTACTGTCAAGCTTTATAGCAATAGTACCTTTTGTGCTACTATATTCAGTAAGCAATTCCAGCAGAAGCCTTGTTCTGAGTGGTTTATTGTATCTCAACCATAAAAATGTGCCTTGGGCTGAAAGTGGATTTATAAGATTTCTGCCCAGGAGCATATGCTTCGTAAAATTTAATTTAAATCAGCTTAGCTATTTTTTCCTTTAAAGACTGAAAAAGAAAAACAAAAATAGATTATTGGTCTTTTCATAAAAAAAACTCTTATCTTTATAGAAAACAGACATTACTCTTTCCCTTTACGCATATATGCGCATATATACTATTAACACTGGAGAAGACATGGGGAGAACGGAGAAAGCAAAACTAGTCATCCCTATTTTAAATGAAATACTTCATATTCTATAGCCAACTGTTTGGACTAGAATTTTCTATTGGGTAAAAGGAAAAACAGAAACAGATGACTGATATTATTATTGGAAAAAGTACTTCTCATACAAGTAAACTACTTTTTGCAAAGGTTTACAACAGAAAGTTCTGTGAAATAGCAATAGGAAAAATCCCATTCTGTTCTGCACACCTCTGTTTATAGAACAGCTATTATTCTTTGTCTTTCTGAACACATCTTTTTTTCCTGCTTTGAAAGATGGTGCATGAATCAAGCACTTGTTATTTTTGTTTTTTTCATTTTTTTTTCCAATTTGCCATGATTTCCAAATTTGTGGACATACATCTTGCTGAGAACTTCCTGACAAAAATATTGCAACTGCCTCACATATTGCAGGTAGGTTAACAGCACACAGTAATTGTTCCTGCAATCTTTGGGTAGTTTTTTTATTTCTTATGGCGTCACATGTCACAGTAATATTTACATAATGTATAGAAAACCTGAACATTCTGCAATAATGGTATCTGGAAGTATGAAAAGAATAACCAGTAAACCTGGTTTTATTCACAAGCTATAACACAGAAAATGCTTTTGAAATCATACTAAAATTATTATTCATGATTCTGAAGGAAAAGGGAAAAAAGATAAATGCAGAGGAGGAAAACTATGTTTACTTGGTTCAAAATGAAAAATATGATATATCACAGTTTTGTTTTGAATAGATTTATTGAGAAATTGGATGAGATTTACTTGGGTGAGATTTTTAAGACCAATATTTCCCCTTTTCCAGCAAGCCTTATAAACAGCTGCATTGGCTTAAAGAATAGTACGCCGACAAACATACTGCAGTTTCTCTGAGGATATTCGGGCTCATGCCAGGGTGCATTGCTTATGATTAAAGTGTAGTTCAGCTAGGATGAATGTACTTTTACACAGTCCTGGCTACACTGCATCTTCAATTTTTTTTCAGCCAAAGGCCACCTTGATAATTTGCCAGAGGTCATATGGACATTGAACAGAATAGATTGAACTAGGCAGTTCACCAGGCAGTGCTGTGCAGTTTGCTCAAGGTAATCTGAGTCAGCAGACTGACTGCTCACCAAGTAATATGGAATCTGGAAATGTAGCAAATAATATGGAACCTGGAAATGTAGAAGTCATATTGCTATATCACTCAAGGAAACTAAGAAAAAAAGTGTATGACAATACACTTAACACAAGCAAATGAATAGAATCCAATGTTGGGGATTCATTTTTACCTCTACTGGTGACTTAGTTTTGATTAGTAATTTCCAGGAAAAGCAAGATGAGTTATAATTAAAAAAATGGAGAACGGGATAGACAGAAAGCAAGATGCATTTAAAAACAATTTAAGATTCAAGACAAGTAAAATAATGTTGTCAAAAGAATCTAATGAGCTTTAGGATAATGAGAGTAAGGAAGGTCTGAGAAAAGTTATTTTAATTTCCAGTGGATTATTGCAGTCATCATGTACCTATATGTATAGATATACGAACACATACATAGAAATATATATATGAATAGGCTTTATGCTATTTCAATCTTAAATTAATCACAGCTTTTAACATTGCCAGGTGCACAAGAAGGTTAACCAGTATAATATGTGCAGCTGATAAATATCTGAGGTTAGGAAGGAAGGAACCTGAAAGCACCTGTTTTACTACAATGTATTTACTGTCTGGTTTTGGTGTACTAGGCAGTACAATAAACAATTTGCTGGCAAGCTGGATATAGCCAAGGTGACTTGCACATCCGGCAGCAGTCAGTGAACAGAGGTGCATGGCAGAGATCTTACAGCTATTCAAATATTGATCTTATATGGTGGTTTTCGTAGCAGAAGATTAGGATGCTCATTAATCACTTACTTTTTATTTTATTTCCAAATGGATGAAAGGCTAATATACACTTCTGCCATGTGGCCCAGTCTACTTTCCAAGATAAAGCCTTCCAGTCTATCCACACAACTATAATCATCCTCTAAGCTCTCACATCTCATATCTCAGTATTCTTAAATCTCACATCTTAATAGCATCCTTTGTGCTGGCATGGAAATGTAAGAAAAAACATTTTTTACCATACACCTGATCAGCTTGCCCAGACAGGCTGTGAAGTCCCCCTCCTTGGACTTATTCCAAACACAACCAGAAGTGGCTCCTAGTGCTATGAAAATCTCCCACAAAATTCTGCAAAATTTGCATCTTCAATCCTTCTTTGAATGTTGGTTTCAGCCTATGAACATAATTTACCAAGATGTGGATAGTTACTGTGTCCGCTTATTTTATATAAAAGCCTATAAAATCCTAGGACAGGAACTATACTTGAGTGTTGTACTGTACCCATTCCTATAGTTTCTTGTACATGAATAGGGCTACCAGACATCCAAGGAAGAGAAAAATATATAGATCACTCCAAAATAGCACAATGTTCCAAATTTTCTTAAAAAGAAAAACAAACACTTTAACTACTGTTTTCAATTTATAAAAAAAAATTTAATTCACAGAAATACACAGAAACTGTAAAGCACATGGAATCTAAGCTATTTGTTTGTTTGCTATGCTGTGAACTTAGGTTTCCTCTGTTCCACTGAATTTAGCCTGCAGTTTATTGGTAGCTATGGTGACTAAGTGCAATAAATGAAGTGGCAATGGTGCTTCAGACTTGCTTTACTGGAGAAAAAGGAACAGCTAGAACAGAAACCTCTACTTTTTAGACAGACAGGTCATTCAGTCAGCCACTTATTATATACTGTGATTCTGTAATCACTATGCAGATGGGCTCTGAATTATTTTCCTCCATCCGCATGACTAAGTCTGCTTCTCCCTCTGAAGAGGACGTGCTGAATGCAATGGGAATAGCAGATGAAGTTCTGAAGTGGTTCACTTTGGGGAGGATGGGGAATGGAGGGGCACCCTTTCCCAGAAAGACACGTTTCCTCTAGCTTACCAAATGCTCCACAGTGTGAACCTGCTGCCTTTGTGGGAGAAGTTGCTTTCCCATGTGTTTTGGTTCTCACTGGTAGCAGATATGCTGCTGTGTTGAGTGGAACTACAATTATTCATCCTGCTGTCCCATTTCTTTGATGCAACAAGGTAGGAGGGAAAACTTTAAGCAAAACTGAGGTCGTGGGTGGCCAATTATCTAGCAGGATGTTTAGGAAAAGTCCTTTTGCTGTTTATGTTTCATTACCAGCTGTGCAGAAAGTAATTAACACATGGCCTCTCTTCTTTCATTTTTAATACCTGTATCAACAGTAAAAAGGATGCTACAAGCAGACTGATCTCTGGGCTGAGGGCCAGCCACCAAAAACAACAACAAAAAACACAAACCTTCTGCTTTTGAGGAGCAAAGCATCAGTGTCTCTCACTGATGTCCATTCAGATAAGGCAGCAGTTAGAACAGTCAGAAATACAGACCTCCTTGTTGTAATGAAAATAGTAATAATACTGCAGCAGCATTTAAATTATGAAATTAGTAGCTCAGAGCAATAAAATCTTCTCCTAGGTCTTCAGTTAACAAGAGGTGCAGAAGATTCATACCCAAAGGTCTTTAAAAAAAAATACCCACACAATTCTACTGTATGGTCAGCAAGAAAAGCCAAACTACTCTCTTCCTTAACACATTACATTCATTTTCCCCAAAAGCACCTTCTCGTCCAATGCAATCAGATGCCTCAACATGATATTTTTGGAACCAGAGCAATATCGCCGCAACAGGGAAGACTGTGAGAAGTCTGTTGCCTGAAGCTCTCTAGGTGGGTACTCTCCACCTGAGATGAGGAAGGTTATGACTGACCCTCCTGAGACCTTGTGGAGCACCTCATGACAAGTCAGCATTCTTAGTTTGGCAGTGGGGAGACACAATTTATCCAGGCCAATATAGCAGCAGCTCTGGTCTTGGTAGGGCAAGTTCTGAGACCTTCAAACAGAGCATGAGCCATACTCGGATCATACCTGGATTCAAACAATCCCAGTGCTTCTCCTATGGAATAACATACTTAAATCCCTTCAGATATTCCTTTCCCTTCATCATGGGAACTATTATTTTTATATACTCCTAATCCCAAGGAAACAATTGTAGTAGCTTTTCTGCAGGCAGAACAAAAGTCAGAATATTAATGGCATATATATAAGAATACAGTCTCCTTGATTTTTAAAAAATTCAGTTCTCATACAGCACTAGCTGAAGGAAAGATGTCTTAGTACTGTGAACCTAACATCTTCCTGCACTTTTCCTTATATTGGTTTCTAAATACCATGTAACTTTCTGCAGGGTCTGGAGGGATGAGAGGAATGCATATTAAAAATGCACTGAAACCACGCTTTGCCTTGACTGAATGTGTATCACTGTCAACCAGCAACCCAGAATTAACAAGCTGCCAAGTGATAAACAAGTATCATGGGAGGAAAGCAATAGAAAAAAAAAATGAAGCTTCAGTTTCTGATTTATACTGCAAGATCTTTTTTTTTAATAAAGCTGTTATTTAATCAAGTCTGCACTGACTGTTATTTATGTCACACCTAGAGAATCTTGTGGTTTCTAGGGCTGCTCCTGTCTCCTGCTGAGCTGAGACGCTGAAGTTTCATTCATGCATGTGGACCCTGAACTCCAGACAGCCCCAGAGGTCACTGCACCTTGTCATGGACACCAGAGCGTGACCGTCCCTAGATCAGCCTGTCAGCTTGACAGGCCCCTAGGTCACTGGCCATCAGCCCTGGCAGACAATTTGGTTGCCAGCAGCCCAGACTTACCCGGCACCATCACCTATTTGGAGATGAACTTTCCCATCCTGTCCCTGGTCTGTTTCAGCCAAAGGTGAAGAATGCTATTGAACTGATAGCATACTCTGGGTAAAAAAGCATTTCTTTATATATATATATATATGTAACAGTACTCTATAGTGACCGCAATTGGTGCTCCAGCAACATTGTCCCACATCTGTGCCACACAA
>JAUBOD010000363.1:2688231-2715226 GCA_032353885.1 Nothura maculosa | reverse complement strand
AAAGGAAAGGAAAGGAAAGGAAAGGAAAGGAAAGGAAAGGAAAGGAAAGGAAAGGAAAGGAAAGGAAAGGGAAAAGAAGCTGTTGATTTTGATATAGCGATATCTTTCTTCCTCTGCATTCAACAGGCACTGATATTTAAGATGAAATCAGAACTTCATATGTGAACAAACTTTGAAAATCCTATTATGAATCTCACAAAGTGGTGAGTTTTTTTTCACGACTCAACAACTAGTGTTGAGTCATATGAACCAATATAAGTGTGTTTGGATTTCTTACCCATTAATAAGTACATTGTGATCTCTCATTTTCAGATGATGAAGGGGAGATAGAAAAATATCAATCCCTTGAACTGTATCAAATAGGATACTAGCTATTTAAAACTGATGGAGGGATTTTCAGGATGCTAATTCAGGCCAGGATAATATGCTCAGGGATCATGTCAGATAATTGTAGTATTCCATACCTTCCCTGGCTGCAAGAGACTATACAACTGTTTATTATAATTTCCCCATTTTAAAACATGATCGAATTTCACTGTATAAGATAATTACACTTTACATCAGGAGTGCTGAGATCTATTTTGGTTTAGTTCAGTATTTCATTTTAAAAGTAGTAGGAGCTCCTTAGTAGTATTTCTCATTGTCATAGTCACAAGACTGGGTTTCTATGGTAGATTGCATTTATTTTCTTCTCCTATATTGTTCTTCTCCTTATTTAGATAGATCCATATTCATTTCACAAGCAGTTTCCCTCTGAATCTCTTCTATTCAACTGTTATCTCATGCACTACTTTCTTTTCAAAGACTCCTAATCCACGCAGAAAGATGCAATGATCCAAAGATGTTCATATACTTGACATGCTCCAGCCATTAATCTGATTCTGAATTTACTTTAGCTTCTCATTTTCCTAAAGAAGAAGGAGACCAAACTAGAAAAGACTGGCAATCCAGAGCATGCACCTGTAATTATCAAGCAACCATTGAGCAATGCCAAAACATGCTAAACTTGTCTAATCTCTCCCATGAAAAAACATAATGACATTATGTGGAAAAGCAGAATGACAATTCATTTTCCATTACTTATCAGACTGCTTTTGATGGCGACCAGTGATATTGCCCACTAGTGGGCTGAATTACCCTCCTATTATGGCAGTTCTTTGTGCCAAGTCACACTGATATTTAGATTTTCCTTTCACGTGAATGGGATGTTAGATACAATCTTACCTTCACATCCCATTCTGAGAGCCTGGAGGTGATCTCTACAAAGCAGAATGGCAACCTTCTTCTGAACAGTCAGAAATGGAGGATTATTGAAGGGAAATACTAGGGAAAGGATGAAATTCATCCTGTGGCTCCCAGTTAGAAATGAAAAACAAGGAGTAAAATTATTTTGCACTGATCTTTAATAATTACTTTTGTACAGAGAATGTTCTTGCCTTTCTCCTTTGCAGTCAGAAGCATTTTGGGTAGCTTAGGAGCATAAGGTCTTTCAAACCAAATGAAGTTCAAGATACATCTGGTTAGCTCAGGGCATGCAAGAGCAAGGAAAGCAAAGGAAATCTCTCTGCTTCCATGAGAGGAAAAGCATATATTCATTATTTAGCTCTATGTACATCTTCCAGCCATGCAAAGTAGCTGATGGATCTCTCCTGGTTTCCAGAGATGTTCAGTAGATCTCTTACAGGGAGCAAAGCAGGAAGTACCAGTGCAACTCTCTTTCCAAGCTTCAAGTTAATAACTAAAGATGCTCAAGCCAGGCATTAAAAGAAGCTACAACCTTCTTTTTATTATTCTCATCTTGAGGATTAAAGAAGAGTTGCCAATGAGTGTGTATTTGGATATAGAGATAGAAATATAGATCTATATAGGTATAGATACAGGTAATGTATAGCTGTAGGTATACATATCCACACAGGTAAGGGTAATTAGAGGCATAGAGATGTGTGTGTGTGAGTGTGTGTATATGTAGATATATATACACACAAGTTACATTGCATTCTTATTTGATTATTGAAACATACAATTCAGATAATTTAAATGAAAATAGCCAATTAGTACAGTTTAAAACATAATCATTTTTTGATTGGTTGACAGGACTTCATAAAATGTAAAAATTTACTTTGAAACACTTGCCCCTGTGAGTTCTGTCTATTAAAGACAGCCTTGCCTCTGAAAAATAAGTGTATGAAGCTCAAAGCAATGTACCAATCTGTAAAACAGATTTTGCATGGATTTATAGCTCCTCACTTTTCCACCACAGCATGGTAGCATGGCTCACTGGATGAAGCTTTTTTTACCCTGGATTTAAATAACCTTTAACAGTATATACCTTTGCAGAAATACAGATTAATATGTTTACTTAATTGTTATCAGCTTTGCTTTATGTCCTGAGGTAGGACCATATACTGTTTTATTTTGTCAAAGCCAACAGTTTAAACAAGATAACTGGCATGAGTGGTCAGCTCTAGGAATTGCTTTCCCTAGCTGCGGACGGCAGTGTAACAGCACCTTCTATGTCTGGGAAAAAGAAATACAGGAAAGAAGGAAATTCATTTGAAAACTTAAATTAAAGCTCTTGAAGCCCACATCTGTCGGGCATTAGGGGTGTAATTCTTCTATCACGTGAAAGAATTCTCTGTCTTACTGAGATTTCTGCTGTAGGTAGAAAGGATATATGTTCTTTTTTTTTGAGCATGATCACAATCATATCTAAGTCCAATGTAGATGTGATTTAGAGTAGATCTAATGACAATTAATTTTTAAAAGATTTTTTTAAAGATTATTTTACTTTAATCTTCTGTGTTGTTTTCTGCCAATGTTATGGCCACACAGGGCAAAATGCCAAACAGAAGTGTGAATTCTGGAGTACTGTTTTTTCTTCTGGGTCATTTCAGTGGTCCATTTTCCCATACAGTTTCTTAGACAGTTGTAATTCTTGTAGTTTTAGCCCTTGTAGTCACACTACTAGAATATTCACAATTAAATGTATTTGAAGAAGTTCTTATCTCAGAGCAAGAGAAGCAGCCAATGATTTAACTAGTGGTTAGCTGGCTTAAAATTACCCTCTCAGTTCTATCACTGAGTTAGTATAACCTATAGCTTAAGGAGTTTTATTGTCCTGGAAGTACATTATCTGAAATCATTGAAATTAATAAGCTCTTTTAGGAACAACGTCAAACTGAGAAGCTGCCACAGAACCTGCTGCCACATAAAAATACAGTGTTTTCCTTTTTATTTTTTTTTAGATGAGCATCAAAATGGTTGGTGTTAATCATTATTTCCATTAGAAAGATCTTATAAACAATATTTACTCTTACAGACTGAAGGAATTGTATTAAGTAAGTGCTATGTGCTACAAAGCTTTGGTTAATTAATTAGTGCATGCAGAAATGCATAAGCAGATGTTTCAGCTTGTAACATTATTCAATAAATCTTAGAAATGATGGAAAAAGGGACGAGCTCAAGGTTAACATTTCAAATACTAATTAAGTTTTAGATACTGCAGAGCTTTATTTGGACCTATGGATACTTTTCATTGATCTCAACCATATAAAAAGACTCAGAGTGAGATAAAATATTCTAGTTTTCACAGCATTCACTTGAATCTCTGGAGATCTATAGTGAATTCATTACTCTTCCATTGGGTGCAGTTTTACCCACTTACTGGGAAAATTTATTCTGGGTAAATTAAGTAAGCCTGGAATGTGTAGAGACAGAGATGTATGAGTTTGCTTTGCCCTGCATTATCTGAATCAATTTTGTAGGTTTTTTTTCTGTGGTTAACAGTGCAAACTCACATCTCCTGGCACCAAGAGCAAACTTTCCTATCTCTCTATAAAGTCTCTGCAACAGTGTGGCAAAAAAAAATCATGATTTACTGAGAAAAACTGAGAAAATAGAAAACAAGAATCACAATTCTTTCAAACTTCTCTAGGAATGAGGAAATTTAGGTTTCAGTCCTTGCTTCCCTGTTTTGGCATCTTTCATCAGAGAGTTATTGGATAAACAAGCAGGAATTGGGCCACCCACTGATTTAAGCATCCCAATTCCTTTGAAGCCTCAGACATAGGTCACTTTTGAAATGCAAGGAAGAAATGAGTCAATTAGGCTTTGCAACACTGAGGAAACCCATGCCTGGCTATCTATAGAAATAATGGCCTTTCCTCTCTGGAAAGGACCATACCTTTAAAAGTACTTCTATGCCTAAGGCTACCTAAAGGCTTTAAGTGTTTAATAACTTTCGTGATCTTTGGTCCCTGGACAGAAGTGCTCCACCTACCAAGTGCTGTAGGCAGCAACTAGGAGAAAAACTATAAGGTGTAATGCATCTCAAATGTTTTCCTCTTACTATCTGAAAGGACTATGCATATTTTTGAAGTCCTTGATGATTAAGCTCTCCTGGCATCAAACTGATATTGACGCAAACACCAGCATTTATGAAATCTGTTAAATCACAGCCATGGGTACTACAGGGCAGGCAGGCTTCATCTCACACATAGCCCACAGCAGCTATGTGCAGCACACACTGGTAAGGTCACACTGGCATTAGTAAGTGAGCTCATGAGATGAAAGCTGTCTGGATGTCTGTTTGAAGTGCTGTAGGGTGCTTGCAGACATACTGTGCTTCTTTAATTGTGTAAGCCCCTATCTTAGCTGTGCTATAGGTGCATGAATGACACTTGTAGCTTCATTGAGCAGGATTCTCCCAGCTCCAGATCCCTTTCAGTCACTGCTTGAGAAGGATACGAAAACTCTTTTGGAAAAAAATATTTGTTTTTTTTTCTTACAGATTTTCTGCAAAAGGTAATGAAGCTCATAAAGATAATCTAGAACCTGACATTTCTAATATAGAAGGTAAAGTGGAAAATAAAAGCTTATAGAGAAGTCATAGTTGTGATGTATTATATCAAAGTGAAATAAATATCTGTGGTATATAGAACCATACCTTACAAGATATCATACATGTATGTATATATCTGTTTTACTGTTTTGACCTTCATCTTCAAAAAGTCTCTGGCAAATTCCACTGCCTCCAGCACCCACGTAACTTAGAAAACATTCAACTTTCCTAAGGTATGTAATTGTATCATAGGGGTTTGTTTTTGTTTGTATTTCTTTGAATCACTAGCACGGAATGTACTGGGATATCAGATCAAGAAGAATTCCTAACACTCTTTAAACACACGTTTTTATACTGCTATTTTCAAACATTCAAACGGACTTTTCATATCTGCACAGGTATAAGAAATGCACCTAAAACCAGCACCTAAATCCATGCAACTAAATCCACCTAAAACCAGCATCATTGTAACAGTGAATTTTATTTTGCACCAACTCTGGAATGGAATATCTATGCTTTCATCTGTGTGTGTATGTGTGTGCACTGCATATACACAAAAGAGTGTATGTGTATACACTGCATATATAATCACAAAAATCATGCAAGCTTTCTATAAGTTTAATTTTATGCTCATGAAAATCCCTTTCAGTCTCACAGGACAGCTTAAATTTAAGTAGGCCTGTAAATTTTTAGGCTCAGATCCATGAGTTAGTTAGTTAATATTTCTTCTTCTCTAGACTTAAAAATATATTCACCAGAAATGTCTCTCATGTAGGCAAAATTTACATTTTACCAAACATCCTTGAGACAACAGGATGCATTTATTGTACAACAGAGCCCCAGAATCAATTCTCACACTGCAGTCTTTCAGAAGATGTTTTGTTTAATAGACCTCAACCTTCACTTGGAGGATGTATCTGCAGAAGTATAATATTCTGTTGTTTCCTGTCTTCTTGCACTATCAATAAGATTATTAGTTACCACCTATTCCAGTTATTGTTACAGCACTCACAAAATTCACATCATGTAACTCACCAAGTAGTAATCACCAGTAATATTTTTCAATCACTCTGGAAATCACAGTTTATGATTCTAGCAAACATAAACTAAAAGCAAGAGCAACTTTTCTAAACTTTGCAAAGTTTTCTAGTGTGAACTACTTTTGAAAAAAATATGCTGGAGGGAGGATGTTCACTAGCCTATCAACAAAATCAACAGAAAAAAAAAAGATGTTGGTGTAAAATCATGCTTCAAACCAGAAGGACCACAGATATACAAGACCCTTTTTTCTGTTGCTAATCAATTAATATCTTGGAGGGTTTAAAAGTAGTTCTTCCAAAAAAAAGTATACACTTAAATTTAATCATTCCTCTTCCACTGCAGTCTACTAGTAAGAATTTTATATTCATTCTATATTCATAAAGTTTCAAGCCTAAAGGGACCACTAGGCTGCTTGGTCTTCCCTGAAGTATATCATAAGTGAATAAATTTCACCAATTACTCCTTTTTCAGGCACATGAACCTTCCACAGAGAAAGGCACTGGGTTTTGATCTAAAGACATTAAAGAGCAGCAAATCCATTTCCCATCTTGACCTAGTGGTTAATTTACTTCATTAAAAAGTTTTTCCTGCTTCAAATTTATACAGCATCATCTACTAATCTTTCACTGCTCGTTCTTATTTTTCTGCTCCTTTTTGTAGTTGGCATGTGATTTCTGAGAAGATGCACTATAATCGGATCATCTCCCTGGCCTCCTCTTGGCACTCTTCAAGTTTCACCTGCAGGGCATATTTTTCAGCCTTCAAATCATTTTTATGCCTCTTTCCTGCTGTCTCTCTAATTTATCATCCTTCTTTTGGAATAACAGTCTCCAAATTTCAACCCCACATCCCAGTAGCTTTCCCCAAGGAAGGAGTCATCTTCCTGGCCCTGATATTTTGTACAACTCAGCACTGCCTCAGCTGCTGCTTTCTGCAGATGATCACTGCTGAAATTCTTGTTCAGACATCGCTCTCCAGAGCTGAATCCCATGTTCTGCAGGCATGTCCAGCTTGCTTTGTTCCCAGATTATAAGATTTCAATTGAAAACATGTTTGAATGGCCTTGCTTCTCACATGGTTGCCATCACTCCAACAGTTGCCTCATCCTTTCAATTTACCAGTCTGCTGATCACTGTGTTATCTCCCCAGTTTCTCAGCAATGAGCTTTTTATTGTTGCTAAAAATATGTAGTAGTCCCAGTCTTGTGCTTGTCCTGAAAGTTTCTCACTCAGAAAATGGTTTCTCACTTGCAGAGAATTGTAGGGTTTCAACCCATACTATCACTTTGATACAATAAGATCACTAATATTTAAATCAGAACACTGAATAGTGTTGACAAAACCAATTACACCTCAACGGGCATCAGTCAAGCATAGCTGGAAAGAAATTCTTAATTTTACAAGATCTTATTTAACTGACTTCAGCTAGGATAGCTGGGGGCAAACCAGCCCATAAGTAACTGGGTCATTCCATTGCTGTGTTCAAATCCTGGCACCACGTAAGCATTGTTTCAGCCTTCCCCTGTATCACTGCACATGCCAGTACTCGTTTCAAGTACTTCAGACATCTCTGCAGCCAACTTTTTCAGAATGGATTAGTACATGTTAACTATGCTAACTGATTTTAAAAGATTTGACCTAGATATTTGTCATCATCCTTAGACAATAGGGAACTGAAAATTTCTCCATGGGTAACAGATAGTCTGTTATCTCTTTACAGACACACAGAGCTATATTTAATCCATTTTTCCTCTTGCAAATTTCCAACTTGTTAGAAGTCTCCTAATTTTCAAAATTCCCTTTATTTCTTAGGTGTTTATGCTCCATATCTTCTTTACCCTGGATATAACTATTTTTTCCCTATCTTTTCTTTCTTTAATTAGTTCTTTTCTGTTTTATAACCTTCCATTTGTTCTGATTGCTATACATGTTTCATATATATATAGTATATATTTATATATACGTTTGGCTTTTTTCTTGATATATATATCACTTCTCTTTTTCATTTCCTCTTTGAACCCAAAAGTCTCCATCTTTGGCTATATGCTGCAGTACTTTCCCACAGTGCCTGCAAGCTACATACATGGAAAGATTTGCAAGCTAAGAACATGCAAAATTGTACTGTCTTAAGCAAAGAATGTGCTGTCACTAACACAGTCTTCTAAAACTGTTCCCTAAGTGAAAGCATCAAGGACGGAATGAATCTAACTTCCCATTTGAGAATATTACACCCACTATTCCTTGGGGCAACACTATCTTGACCAGTACAGGACTCCAGGAGTCCTTTCTCCTTGTGCACCTCAAAAAGGTCACAGAGATGTCATTCATCTCCCCAAAGATGTAATTTTGATTCTTAATATTCACATATTTTGGCTGTATTGAAAAAAAAGAGAGATGCTTCTAAAGTTGGAGTTATACTGGTGTAAACACTGCTGACCAAAAGACAGGTTGGCTTCACCACCTTTCAGCTGTGGTCAATTGGAACCGGTGCAAACAGAAGCAGTAAGGATTGCTGTGCAGAAACTGTGAGAGGTTGAGAGGGGCAGCTGCTCAAGACAAGATTGTACAAATTGTTTTAGTGCATGCAGGGAGCTTAAGCAGGGAGCTTAAGAAGGAAAAAAAGAAGTCTTCTAAGCTGAGGCAAAATATAGTATGAAATAAAATTATATATATAGCTCAGAAGTCATTTCACAGCCAGCAGATGAGAAGAGACAACTTTGTCTAAGCATCAAGTTTTGATGTTGGACAACTTCTAGCAGAAGTTAGGAGAAAGCACTGATGAGAAGGAGGAGGAGGCAAAGGAGGAACCATTGGCACTTCCAAAAGCAAGCAAAGTTTGTGCAATCAGTGACTAATCCATTCCTTGCTCAGTTTTGACTTACAGATTTTTGGCCCATTTCCCACCTTACCTTTGCAGACAATGTGTGCAAGATTTTTCAAGTCTGAAATCCTTTAAGGGGGAGTGAAGCCACCCGGTGAAGAAGTAGGGAGTATTTGGCAAATTCTAACAGAAAAAAAAAAAAGATGATGTGGGGAGAGAATTGCAAAACTGTTGTAAAACTATTCTTAGGTCAATTATCAGTGTATCAGTCTGATATTGATTTATATGAACAAGACAGAAGTTACTGAGATGAGTCATGAATATCTGACCCATTCTTCACTTCCATCTAGCAAACCTCTGCCTTTACCTCAGATGTTGTGAAGTTTTGACTCAGAACCAAATCCTTATTTAACATACAGATTTCAGGCTAGTAGAAGAAATCTGTCACAGGAGTTCAGTCATGCAGGAAAATGCCTTTTTTTTTCCTCCTTTTTGTTTGCCCCTTTCTTCATTAGCAGGAAACGGATTAATTATTTAGAAAGACAGTAAGTTCCTCCCCAGCCCTCTTTCATACTCTCCCATCTCGAGGAAAAAGCTCCATAATACAAACACAAAGATTTGATGTGTAGTAGTAATGGAGAAAAATGAAACGAAATTCTAGGTGCCAATTACCCCTTCTCTGCTTCTCATTTCACTCTCCATATACAGAAAATACTGTGGTCCAAAGAAAAAACATGCTAGTAGTGTTGTCACAAGGCTCCTTTGCCAACAGTCTTTCTCTTTGTTGCTTCTTTTTCTTTCATCTCTTCTCTCCTAAAAGTCTTTACAGTCTATCAATATTGCTTTTATTTGATCTTTGCTTTGAGCAAAGATAGTTTGGGGCAGAAGGGTGTCAAAACCCAAAATATCTTCACTTTAAAAGGGCAAAATTAATCATATTTCATGCCCCAAAGTGGCTGCACAGATGTGAATTTGCTGCTTGTGTCTTGGCTGTAGTGGGAATTATGTTGTTATAGTTCTGCAAACAGGCTCCCTGAAATGGTTGTCCTACAGACATGAAAGTCAAATCACGGATATGTCAAACATGGAATGAAAAAGTCAAAATTATGCCTGCACATCAAAGGTGTTTTATGTAGACATACTTGCACTAACTTCAGCCTCTTGTTCACAGGTAATGGTAGTTGTTAAAATATGGAAGTAGGGACTTCAAAGTAACTTGCACATTGTGCTAGGGGTCCAGGAGACATATCAAAGCAATTTTCCATCCAGAGATTTTTAACATTACTTACCATGGCTAAACTGATGGCAACAGTATTGCCACAACTAGACTTCAGTTCAACCTTGAGAAGTACCCAATCTACTATGTCCTTGTGCAGATTCAGTCTCTAGCAAAGAACTGGCTAAAGAGAAATGTAGGATATTTCTTGTGTTTTATTTGCATTCCTTATGAAAAGAGCAATGCTCCTGTGCCATTGTTTTGTATCTGTCCCTCTCAAAGAATTACAGGGAGCAGACACAGATGACGTGACCTAGCAAAGTAATAACTCTTTGCAGTGATCCCCTAACATACTCTTTTTTTGCCTACTTATACAAATGATTTTTAGGTTAGTTAACTGCTCAGGATCTCTCTTCAGGTAAAGAGCAAGTACACTTCATAGTAGAGGAGACATGGCACACCTGGAAGGAGACAGGACATGCTTCTCTCAAACTTTCTTTGCTCTCCTTTCAAGTAATGATATTTTTTAAAAATAGAACTCTGCAAGTTGGATGGATTAGTGCACAGAAACAAGGAAGGTCAGATACCTGTGGGCACACAGTTCTCCTGTTTCTTATGCTAATTTTGAGTCCATGTACCCAGGACTACATGCAACTGCTCACATGACTGTTACATGCTCCAGCTCTCCCTTCTGTAAAATAGCAATAATTGCAGTTGCTTCACTCTTCAACTATATCTAAAACATAAGGGCAAAAGTACCGTATAAGCTCCAGGCACTGTGACAACTCTATGAAATTTGTTGTTTTTGAAGACATAGTAGCTGGAACATGACTAGATTTTTCACCACTGATAGTGATAAGCACATGCACCAGGCTAGTGTCATTCTTAAAAGATAATAGAAAAAAACCTTCATAGGAGAAGCTCTAATTTTGTTCCTATATACTGTTCTTTAATAAAAGAATCATTCACTACTGGAGATCCAGAATATGCTTCTTGTGATGAAGTTGAATCTTAAAATATCTTACACATCAAAGATTATTTGGTTAAGTGTTTTTTGAATTTTATTTATCCCCAAAATGCTTTAAAGCAATATTCATGTTCTATTTAAACTGTATATTATGAAGCATATGCTTCACGTATTACACATAGGCCTTTATATTCTTAATACACAAAGATTTTGAGAAGACTATACCAAACATATCGTCATTTTCTCTTTAAAGCTGGTTGTGTACAGGAATGTACTTGCCTCTTCTCATTGGTGTTCGATGTGCAAATATCATTTGTAAAAGTGCTTACTGCTATGCCTAACTGCATACTCACTTCAAAGAAAAGAGAGAGAAGTTGGAGGAGGAGGATGGAGCATTTGTTTTTTTGGTTACTGACTCAGCTTGATATAAGGAGTAACTCAAAATTTTTGGCAGATTAACAGAGTTCAGTGGCTTATGTGATATAAATTCTCAGAGGTCAGGTTTACAAAATGTATCAGTCATGTTACTAAGAAGTATATGCCTTCTCAGAAGCCTGTTGTGAGCTGACAGATACTGTAAAGTACTTCAAAGGTAGCCCGTGCCCTGAGCAACACTGGCAGGATGGGAAGAAGGAGTCACGTATCTGCCACCTTTCTCGATCCTGTTTTTCAAATCAGGAGATTTCTATTTCCCAAACCATCAAACTCCTTTTAGATGAAGATTACTCCAAAAATTGAAAGCCTAATTTTGGAGGAATAGGAACTCATTTCTATACACCTCAGGATGTCATTTACATCAGCATAAAGTGGGTGAAAAGTATCATCTGATAGCATTTCACACTTGCTTGTTACAAATTTGAAAGAACACAAGAACTGAAAAATACACAATCATGGTACCAGTCCCAATATGATCATCAATGTGTCTTGATTGACTTTGTGTGAATCTGTCCAAAACAGATTGCACACTGATTCAGTCAGAGAGTGATTTTCATAACTGTAACATTTTCTGCAAGTGATCCATAGTCCAAATTTACCAACAAGAACAATACAATATTATGAGCTAGCATTCAGTATGAACCATGGGTCATGCAGGACGCAATGGTCAGTAAGTGCCTTTCTTTTAAGGGAACAATTTTTAAAATCCGGGTGCCAGATGCATATCAATCCTACTGTGTGTTTCTTTCAATCTACAGAGGGCCAGGAAGGAAATGAACTACAAAACACAAAACATGGAGGGTGAGTAATTCTGGGCCACCTCGAAGAACATGTCAGCACCAAGAGGAAACACAGGGCATGCTATTGACATGAACAGATTATCAGAAAAAGATACATATGAAGAAGTTGAACAGGTCAGACCTGGGACTCCCTCATCACATACTCATCCAGACAATGAGGAGATGTGTTGCTACACATGGCATTATTCTTGAGAAATTGTTTTTTAGGGACATATGACTGACGTAAGCCTTAGTGTTAGCAAAACAAACTGACAGCAGTTGTTAAGGCTCCATAAACAAATTCTGAAACTTCCTTATCAGGTAATTTAGCAAAGAAAGCAGAACACGCTCTATTGCTTTCCCAATAACTGAATCACAAGTGGAAGATAGCTCAACACCCACACAGGTGGCCTTTTCCTCCAGCAGCAAAGGTTCATGAAAATCACAGGCACAATGAATGCAATTCACACTGTATGAGAAGCTGACAAAACAAAATTACTAGGAGAAGAATGATTAATGTGTGTCAAAAGAATTTTGTACATTCTTACATTGAGCTGGAAAAGCTATAGAGTTGCTAATCTCCTTTCTGCTATAAAACTTACTTAGGTCAGGTCATCATTCATCTAGGTGAGCTTCAAAGCAATAACACTGTGGCTGAACTTACTGTCCCAAGCTCCTCTAATTATCATTTTTATTGTTTTCTTTAGTCTTTCTTATTTATAGGGAAAGAATAAAAGATTATTGATAAACTGTTAGGGCTGTTATATAGACTGTGTTAGGATCCTTGTTATCTTGCTTCTCTGCTTGGACAACAAATAAGCTCAAGGTATCTTCCTACAGCAAAAAGTTGAAGAGAAGCCTGTGTCATAGCTTAGTAAAAAGTACTAGGACTGCTTTCTCCTGTTTTGATTTAGAGTGACTGCTCTAGTTTTTCAAAAGGGGTGCGATGTGAGAGTCAGCTGCAAGGAAAGTCATTCACCAAGGACGGTTCGAGACATTGGATGCTCTCAGTTCACACTGAGTTAAACAGATACAAGTTTTGCTGACTATCTTGAGAGCACATACCAGACAGTGAACATCAGACACTTCACCTGGAACTGGTCAGGTTGTGTGATAAGCTGATTTATTTGTCTGTTTAATTCATTCATGTAGGTCAGAGTTGGTCAGCACTGAACTGCTAACTGGTTACCCAGCAATGATCACACAACTTCACCCGTAGCAGTGGTGACAAGGCAACAGATTGACAAGTTTGCAATGTAGTGAAATTGAACATGAAACTTGTTACTTGAAATGTGTTATTGCTTTGGAAATCCATTTCTATGGCAACAGGTAAGTTCCTGCAGCTACTTTAGTGACTGGTAATATCAAATCTTATTAACAAAATGTCTTCTATCTCTAAAACTGTGTTGATTTAAGGACTGTTTTATATACCTTGCACAAGTTTTAAACTTATGACTCAACTATGAGAGATGCTGCAGGTGCTGAGTGTTAAGAAATGTTACCTACCTCTGAACAGAGAGATAATCCTTATTGATACATGAACAAATTTTATATTTGAATACTTTCAAATCTTTGTAATAGCTATTCCAAGGCCGAAAAATAAGAATCATCTGATGTTAGCACAAATGAGTTCCTCAGTTCCTGTAGCACAGAATGAAGGGAAAAATACAAGTGCCTCACAGAAAAGCATTTCCTTGCATACACCCAGCTTAGTTAATCTGCTCCTTGACTTTCTGTCTTCCAAACAGGGAGTACATTGGGCTAGTGATAGGACCTAAAGGCCTTGAGAACATGAACTTTGAGCAAAAGCCTTCAGCCTCCTGAAGGACTCTATGATAGGAGCTCGGAAACAGCAGAGCCCCAAAGCATCTCTAGCATTAAATAAAAAGAAAAAGATATAGTCATTTCCACTCAATTCCTTCAGTAGTATTCAGGCATACTTAATAACCTGGCCAACACAGATTGTTCAAATATCAGAGTAAGGTTGATCTGAATAGCTGCCAAGATTTCTAGCAATCCTCTGTGGGAAAAAAAAGTCAATTACATTTGCAAAACTTACTCTGAGATAGATATACAGGTACATAGACATATAGCAAAAGGTTACTTGGGAACAAAAGAGTTTTTGTCCTCCTACAAGCATTGGTTGCCATGATGCACATTCCTATATCTTGTGGGGGCTTCTGTGCCTTCATAGTCTCCACGTAGAGATTGGAGCAGTGTTTGTTCCAGCATTTATTCATGCTTTTGAAGTATTTCTTTTTCTCTTGAATGCATGGAAGGTCCACTCCATGGAAGGTCTCAAAACTGCTTCCTCAAGATCAGGAGTGCAAGAAAAGCCCAGGAAACATGCTTTAATATAACAACTGCAATAAGATGCAATACTATTGCTCAAAATGCAGGGCTGACTCTGTGCTTTTCCATCTTCATGGACCAGAATATGGAAGTGCATGATGGATGCAATGTTCTTAATGCCATTGGGAGAGTGTGAGTGTAATACACAGGAGGAAAGAAAAGGAAGTGACTAGTGGCCACAGTGTGAGAGGAGAGCATGTAACAGACACACAAATAGCCTTGAATGTCAAGGGTTCCCACCTGGATGGAAGATTGGAGGCATGCATAAGGCAAGCAGGTCTGTACATAATGTTATGTATAGATAACTCATAGTGTTATGATCCTAAGGATAGCATCTATGTCCATAAAATATCTACCAAACTGTACAGATTAGTATGAGGTGTGGTGCAATAAAAATCCTTTAACAGTTGCAGCCAAATGTGCTGCATTAGGAAAAAAAGAAGGGAAAGATCTTGAAAGTCTGCTTTCCTTTTAGGTGAATGATGCAACCAATAAAGAATTTACCACACAACCTGTTACCACACAGAGAACTCCCCTGATTTATTTCCCAAGAACAACCATTTGTTTATTCCTGGTAGCAGGAGGGTTCAGAACCTTGTTTGGACAGGCCCCAATGATTAACAGTAATCTGCTGTTTTATTCAGAGCTCCTATCATGTTTCTGTTATGGGGAATGGGAGCAGTTCATGAAATCTCTAGGGAGGCATTTACTCAAAATATAAATCAAGATTAAAAAATAAGCAGATTTTTTTAAATTAACAATGAGTTTCCAAAAATATATTTAAAAAAAAATCAGTATTTATTTCCATTTCCTTCAAAGGAAAATGACAAAACTGCACTTATCTTTACATTAAAACATTTCGTTTCAGATTAAACTACAAAAAGTTAATTCATTTTTCCATTTTGCTCTATCACGGATGATCTTTTTTTTTTTTTTTTCTTTTTCTTTTTTTTTTTTTCTACTAAATATCTCTAAATCAACTTTAGCTCAGAGCTTTAGTAATTTCCATGTAGGACTTTTTCAAAATGAGAAGTTCCTCCGCTATTCAAGGTAAAGGTTTTATTAGAATCATAAAATCATCAAAAAAATGGTTGCAGAAGACCTGTAGAAATCATCTGGTCCAATCCCTTTTTCAAAGCAAAGCATTCTAGGTCAAGTTACTTAAGGTTTTCTCAAGTGACATTTTAAAAAATCCCCAAGAATGAAAATTCTCCAGATTCTCTATGCATTAATATAATAATTGCTCCAGGAAGTAGCTTAAGACTGGCTTTCCCACCGGTGTGATTTTATTAACACAGTGAACTTCTGTTTTCCTCTATTGCAAACTCTCATAAGCTCTTTAGGAGAATATGATAATAATTATTAGAAATGAATGTCTTCATAGATGGCAACAGTTCATTAACTTAACAGCTGCCTATTCTTAGAATTTTAATTAAAGACTTCTTACAGATTTTTTTCAGCTTATCCCTGAATTAAGATCTGCGTCACACTCTGGAGAAGTCCATCAATCATCTCCCTTAACTGTAGAGGGACTTCTGGGTGGGCACACACCTTAATGACCCCACATGGTTAGGAATAATGTGTATGTCTTTTAGGAAACAAATGCCCTGGATTTCCCTCCAAATGAAATAGATGTCAAACAGGATATTTCAGTTTGCTGTTATTGACCCAAGCATCCACAATTACAACAGCTTGTCAGGAAAGGACAAGAACACTCAAAACTTTGCTCTTTTTGTACGTCCTGTTCATTATTGGTATGTTTGTTTTCACATCATTACCAAAATTTTCTCAAAGCTTCCAACACTAATGTCCTCGCAGTTCAAAAAACAAGGTATAGCCAAGGTTGGCAGAATCATAGATACAGACTCAACTTTTTGTTTCAGAAGAATTTAAGTCAGTTACTCCCCACATTTAGATATTGCACAGTAGTCTCATGATAAGCAGCAGCATATCTAAATTCTGATTACTTATCAGCATCTACTGTCATCCACTATCTACTCTTTTAGCCTAGCCTCTTCACATTCAAATCTTCAACCTGATCCACAAAAGTCCTCATCTGTGGATCTAAGCTTTTTTAATTCATCTTTGATGGTTTTTCCTGCTTCTTGCTAGATTTATCATCTGACTTTTCTTCACTACATGTTTCTTAATGCTTATCTACATAGTTGTCCTCATATCCCCTATTTTTTGCCTCTCTTATCCACTTTTTTCCCCAGTAACGTTGCACAACAAGTTACTCGGTTGAGCCTTTTCCAGTATTTTTGCTTTGTGTTTTTTTCTTATCTCGCTATTTTTTTTAACATTCCTTTCCAATGGTTGTACTGTTATTCTACTTTGGACTTCCAGTCATCCTAAAAGGTCTGTGAGCTGTAGCTAGCACCTTAGAAAACTGCTAACTTAAAAACGATCTATTTAAATTAGAAAAAATTAAATTAAAAATAATAGCTGCTTTGGGTAAATAGGGCAAAAGAATGGAACAGAACAAACTGGGTGAATATAAGAAAACAGTGCTCATTGCTTCTCTCTTTTCTTTGAATATTATGTGTGTGAGATCAGCTTTCTGAAGTAATCAATTAATTATTGTCTATGAGATGCTTTATGAATAATCATTATCATTGTCATTGTCATTATCCCTGGCCAGTTAATCACAAACCCAAGCTTCACAGTTTTCACTTGGGGAAAGCTTCAGGGAGGCTTTGCGAGAGTAAAAACTGGGTACAATGCACAGTGCCTGTCAATTATGGCCTAAGAAAATCCATGGCCTAATCCTTAGGCCTATAACGGCCTAAGAAAAATCCAGCATTTTACCACTCCATCCTTGATTTTCCTGGAAGCAGCTTCTAACAGAGCATTTCATCTTAACAGTCCAACACAATGACAGCCAACGTCTCATGTACTGTTTCAATTGTCTATAAAGAATGTTCCCTTTCTCACTTCTTCAAATTCCAGCTCCTTCAAAGTAGTCTCATCAGGTTCCCATTTGTTATTCCTACATTGTTTAATTTGAAAGGCTTGTTCATTTCACAGTGAATTATAACACACTTTTGTCATTAGCTGTGGACTTCACATCAAATACTGAATAAATTGCTAGTGATCAAATTTATATCAGGTAAATAAATACAAAATAATTAATAAGCCTTTCTATGTGGCTTTTCTGAAGGTACAAAAACGTTAATGAAAGTACTGTGTCCTCAAGAGCTCTTCCAGAGAATGAAAAAGCAGCAAAGACAGCAGTAGCAGCGGAGTGGCATGCTCTTAGAAGTAAACAGAAATTAAAATAGCTGAGGAACTAAATCACAGCATAGAAATCCATTACAAGATAGAATCATACAAAGACTTCTGTGCCTGGATATTATTCCTCAACCTCTTTAGAGCTGAGAGGTAATAAGCTAGATTTACTTTAAGCAAATACAGCTCCACTGAGCATGTCTTTTGCGTACTACTTCAATAGAGTAGTGCTAATTTACACCAGATTAGAACCTGATCTAATCATTAAAAATCCATGGTTAGTATTACCAAGCTGTCTTCCATCTTTCCAACCAGATCATAAAGAACATCACTAGTTTTTTAGTCCAGGTTTTGAAATACGATCATTGTAGTCCTTTTGATTTAAGATTTTCTTTATACTCCCTGCATAAAGTTTGTCATGGAATCTTTCATAGAATGACAACTTATCATCTAATTATATTTATATATTTTGATAAGAAATAAAAATCTTATGAAACTTAGAGAAAAGTAAGTTTTCTCAAATAGGATCAAAATCTGCTAGACTATGCTGCAAACAATTTATCCCTTTAGAGATTTATAAATCTTGGTTAATCTGAGCAACGATTCCCTCTGGGGGACTTTGGACTCCTAATCAAATTGACAAAACAGTGGAAAATATCTGTTCCAGTCATGCTAACACAATTCCTGACTCAGGAGGAATGAAGTTGCAACTAAGAGCTCATGGATAAATGGTTCTCTTGAGGTTTCTTAAGAACTAGTAGCTGGAATAATCATCTTAGCCTTCAAAGGTGAACATTTAATTGGAGCATCCGTGGCCTAGTTTTCCAAAATGGGGCAGGCAGAGCAAATGATCAGACATATTTATTGAATACAGCTCAGGATGGTATCCCAAATCTCTCCTTACTTCAACTGTTTCCCCATAAGCCATTTCTCCATAACTTCAGCTGTCATTCAAAAGAATAGAAGATGAACCCTCCTGAAGCAAATGAGCTCCAAAGTCCCAAAGCACTTTTCTAGCCTGCATATGATAAAACATGCATAAATTTAAACAACTGATGCATAATAGGTTATGAAAAAGGCCTTTAATGAACTATTTCTGCTTTCAGTACACAAAAGTCTTGCATTACCTATTTAAAATAAGGAATTTCACCCCCGATACAAGACTATTCTCTCTTTAGAGACTACTGCAGTGGCAGAAGTAGATTTTTTTTCCTGAAGACTTAACCTCCAGCACCAGATGAGAGCTCCAGTATGCTGAATGGCATCCTTCTCTCAAATCCCCCCAGTTCTGGGCATAAGGGAAAAGGAGTGCTGTGCTGGAGCAAGAAGACATTCCTGCAAGATCCAGAAATGAAGAACTCAGATAAACACTAATGCTGCAATTGAGTGTGCCCTTTGATTTATCTGTGCTCTTCACTGGTAAAAATAAAATGTGATAATACACTCAAAATCTTGATACTTGGCAACATGCTGATTGTATTTGCTAATAAATCAGTTCATATATTTCACTTTTTCTGTTTTTCTTCAGATGTCTAGGATAAAATTCAGACTCCTTGAATTATCGCTTCAGAACAATCAGAGACAATACATTTTTAAAATTCTCTCTTTAAAGTGCAGCTACTGGCTAGCATTACACATTTCCTCTCCTTTGGTTAGAATATGATATAGAATGCTACAAAACATTTTCAAACAATATTGAGTTAAGACTAAACTCCCAAGGCAGCAAGGATATTTTTGGCGTTAATAGAGCCAAAACATTCTTGACACCACCGCATTTTCCCCAGTTGGTGTGCACACTGTCTGCATGCCAATAATCTTACACAGCAAATTCTGTACATGCTGCATGAGTCTTTAGAACAGCTCCCAGAGCTGACAGCTGTTAGGCTGATCAGTGAGAAAGCTGAGAGGTCGGTAGTTAAACTCTAGCTTTGTGATAATAATGGCTGACCTTTTTTATCAGCTACTTTAACATTGAACAAAACAGAACAGTCACATCCCTGTTTCCAGGAGCCAGCTGCTGCAGTTTTGAATGTACCAGCATAATTGTCAGCCTATTTTTTTTTAGTTTGTTACAAGGAAAGAAAGATGGAAGGGAGTGGAAACTCCTCTGTCAAGCCTAAACATGGTAGTTGCTAATCATGATGAAAACATGCTAGCAGAGTAGCATAGCTGAGATTCATCACAGTCCATAGGCCTAAGCATTGTCCAAGGAACCATTTTGTCAGGGCAAGATATTGCTCATGTTCTAATCTGCTAATATTAGGGTGCAGGAGTATCAGGCTTTCCTGCTATTATCCCAAAGAAAGGAACAGGATCCTGATCTCCCATCCCATCCTCCCCAAAAGAGCAAATACATTCAGTCCAGCTCATCAGGCCTTCCATCTCCCTTCTAAGATTCCCCTCCTACAGCTTGATCTTAGCTTCATTTCTCCCTGGAGAAGCAACAGTTTTGCCTTCATTTGGAGAAGCTCTAGCTACACAAATCAGAGCTTGAACCTGTGCTTTACTCATGCTGCTATTAAATGGAGAGATCTCACACCTTATGCTATGAAACCTTCATCTTACGCATGCAAAGATGATTCCGCTGGGCACCGTGGCACCGTCTGATGTCTGGCTGTGCAGGATGTCCTCTGTCATTTGCAAAGTTTTCTCTGTAAGATTTCATAAACTAATTTATTCCAAGATGATAGTTGGAATAGTTGTTGTAATTGGGATAGTTGGAATAGATAGTTGTAATTGTAATTGGGATAGTTGTGAAATGTAACATAAAATCCCATGTCTATGTAAAAATGAAAAAGCAACTTCTGATCATGACTATAAATTTACTTATAAATTCAGTTTTAAATCCATTTGGCATTTCTTCTGGAGCGATTTTTTTTAAAACATTAAATTGCTATTCATGTAGACTTGACCTTGAAGTGAGATAGTGCAGCAGAACAAAGTCTTTCTCTGCAACTTGCTAACTCTGGGATCTCTGAGAGGAATACAGTTAAAGATAAAGGTATCAGATAACAAGGAGTAGTCAGGCAAATGTGCACATATATGATATTTTCTATCAGATTTTTTTGTAGGTGCCCTTGATGAAATTACAAAAATGTTGAAATTTCAGGGCAACATAGTCTTTGGAAGGACTCTGGACCTTCTGCTGTGAAATGATTCTGAAGACATAAGGGCACTAAAGGCTTGGTTAGGAAATAGCCATTTAAAAACCACACTGTAATGCTCCCTGAAAAAATAATGATGTGCTTCAAAATTCCCACTTGCATAAAAGAGCAAAAATAGGAGCTGCTTTTCGATGCCAGTGTTTTATAATGGACCTCAAAGCATTTTAAAAAAAGAAAGTCTCTTGACTATAAAACAGCTTCAGGAATTTGCTTTGCAGGCACGTGTTAAGACACATGGAAAGCCATTCCCACCGTTGCCCTCGCAGTCACATTGAAATCGGCTGCTTCTGCAGTACACACACGTGAGGCATAAGCACTTGGCTCGTGGAAAGCTCACAGGTTCAATGTGGCCTGGGGAGCTTCCCAGGAGCAAGCATTTCCTCTGGCTCTTCTGGGCTCTCATGGATGTTTATCCTACTGCTATCTTTTTTATATATCTTTTTATTTCTACTATATTGAACTATAGGATCAATTCTAAAGCTATTTTTCTCTGCAGTAGTAGAAAGGCATTTTTTTTGAAAAGGGCTCAGAGGAGCCAGGGTGTGCAGAACAGGAGTTTTAATATCAAGGGATCTTAGCAGCTAAAATCTTCACAGAACACTTCATTAATTAATAATGTGTAAGCATTTAATTGGTACTGCTGGATAGTCAGAACATAGAAATTTCAGTCTGAGGAAGCAGATAACAGGGCATCTATTTCAAGAATATTTTTTTCCCAGGACTCTTCATATAACTTGCAGTCTGCCTCTTTATCAACAGAGCTGCCTCTTCTGTGCAGCATCCAGAATATTCCCAAGGGATATTGACAGCTAATGCATACAGCTGTGCAGGGTTGTTTATCTTCTTTGGGCTGTAGAGCAAGAAGAAACAAAATAAATCCCACTCGAAGGCCTCTTCCAGAGGCCACCAAAGGCAGTGAAAAAGCTTCCATTGGCTTTGAACACAACTCTGTACTGACCTGGACTCTCAGAGTGGTAGTCATTCATAACAGCTACAGGGTCTACTGCAGATAAAAGTTTTGTCTGTATTAACATGGCTGTGCTCTTAAGAAGTCTCTTCATTAGGTAAGGTCAAAAGTCAGCTTTGCCAAATGCTGCAGTGCATCAAGGGAAAAGGGTTAGCCCCATGAAGCAAGGACATTCCATCCCATCCCATGCCACCCTTTCTCACACTCAATAGATGAATGATTCAAAAGGAGATACATACCTTCTCATCTGAAAAGAAAAGAAGTGCCTGGCACAGATTGGGACTGTGCCAGTACCCTTCCTGAGGATGACTGTCTAACTAAATAAAGGCCTAACATCTTCCCCAATGTGCTTTGTGAGAATAGGAAGAGAGCAGAAGCATAGAAAAAATTAAAGGTGAGGGAGATGAAAAGGAAGGGAGCTGCTGCCTGCCAGGCGGTTGCCTGAGACTTCTCCACCCTTTTCTGCCTTCTGTCTTTTCACTCTGCAGCAGAGACAAGGCTCCTTCCTGTCTTCCTCCTCTTTAGGCTCAAGTGGGAGAACTCAGAGCATCTCTTTGGTTTGGGAGTTCGTTGAATTCAACATCTTTATACGATACAGTTTAGCTTCAGGGACAAGGCATATTATGGCTAAACTGCCCTGTCAGAAGGCTTCCAACCAGCTCTAATTCTGACAAGATATTTCAAAACTAGTCTGACTCCTGTTTATAGAGCTATTCTGTAAATCTATCTCACAGTCTCTTCTTCGAACTTCTGTTATGTCATAGCATCACTAGTGCTGTGATCCCCTGTCCCTTTGTGAACACATTACCTTACTATAATGGAAATAATTTGCTCCTCCAGCAGGTTTCTTTCTTTCCCTGTGGCCCCTATGAAACCAAATTCAGCTGTGCCATCATATTATTCAGGTTGTTCCTCTCTTACTGTACTGCCTCAAGGTTTGCAGGCGCTGACTTGTTAAGCCACTACTGAACTGCTGTGACTAGCAATTGCTGTGATTAGGATTAAGTGTTTCAGTGTGCAAATAATATTTATTGATACGTTCAATATAATAATGTATATATAAGAATTGTGGCAAAATCAAGAGACATTAAGAATGCAAATATTACCAACTTCTGGAAGTTATGCTGTTGGTAGTTATTATACATGCTTAGAATGGCTTGTTTTCAGGCAATCAGAATATAGCCTACTTGCTTTTGTTCAAAGGCAATTATTATTTTCCTCAATCACAATTATTTTTCATCAAATGTCATTGCTATTACAACTGTTTAGCATAGCTGAGCTGATATAATGTTGTCTTTCTGAAATTAATTATGTAAATTCCTTAACCTCTCCTGAAGAAGGTTCAGCCAAATGTCTTTACTTAACATTTTATTTGCTTGCCATTTTCTATCAACCAGACGAATGAATCAAATATCCTGTCACATACTGTACGACCTGTAAATAAATACACAGAGTGATACAGACTATCTTCTTCGGCACACACGGCAGAAATTAGCCGAAAATTAGCTCAAGAGAGAAGTTGAGCGTACCTGCCTTCCAACTCAACCTTGAATTTGATTACCAGCCCTCTTTAGAAGAACAAGGCTCCGTCGCTGTCTTAGACTTTGATCACTCTCCTTGCCCTGGCACTGTGTGGCTGTCGCACTTGCCAGTGAGGCCACGGCTCTGCTGGCCTTGCCATCACCTGGAGCTCTCCTGTCCTTCTAGGGATGCAGGAGAAATAAAGCAACTTAATATCACCTCCAAGCTAGGCCATGTTGAAGCCGAGAGGGTAAAGCTCTTGGGATAGAAAGTAAGCAGGTAGTTGAGAGCCAAACCCTATAGTCCAGTTGTGGACTATAAGATTCTGGGAAGGAAAGGGAAGGGAAGGGAAGAGGAAAATTAGCTTAAATTTAAATTACTATATGGAAACCTTTGCAACCACTCTTTTCTTGTTTTGTTTTGTTTTCTTTCTGTAAGAAGAAAATTATAGGGCATAGGACTGCCAGTTAAATATATTTAATGATACAACATTCCCATGAAAATATAATTCAAGCAACAGAACAACTAATAGCTAGGCAGTAGAGAGGCAACATAAAAACATGTTTTAAGAACATTGGAGATTTTTTAAAAAAACATTTTTTTTCACACAGTGATGCCTCTCACAAATCTTTTGCTAATTGCATTTTAAAGCAATTTACTAAGGTTTTATTTCTGTTCCTCTTGATGCTGTCTGCCACCCTTCCTCAACTACTGCTTAAGAGTGTAGTGAAAGGTTGCAGGTGGCATAGCTTCAGCCTGAAGACACTTACAAATGCAATGGAGAGGTTAATTTGAAAAGAGCAAAGAGACAAATATAACCAACAAAAAACCTATGCAAACTGTCATTAAGTAACTCTTCTTTCGTGTGCCTCTGTTCACTCCCTTGCACATGGTGCTTGGCGCAGTGGCAACTCATTTTCAATAACCACAGCTGCGGAGTCTGTCACACATGGCTAGGTCACACATGTAGCCTCCCTGGGCTGCCTAATTCCCCCTGTTGAGCCCTCCTTCCAGCCAGGATGACATTTTTTTAATTGACCCATTTTTTTAATTCAAAATCTCTGCATGCTTTCATTCATCCGAGGACTTACGTCAATCCGTTATCTGTGTTCAGGCTCAGTCCTGCTCAGGATAACCTGATGATACAGCTTTATTCCTGGTTACACATAGAAGCCCAGGCCACAACAGTTTCATTCAAGTAAAAGTCCCTCAAAAATTCTTACTTTTGAATATTGAAGCTGCTATTTTTTCATTGTCATGCAAAGTTAAAAATTCTGCAGAGATTTGAGTTTCCTAATTCTTCAGAAGCATCTGGATTCAGGTACCCAGAGTGGGAAGGTTTCTGACGTACACTGCATATTTAAGTTAATAGCATTACCTATCTATCTTAACTTATGTATCAGACCAATTCATGTGTCCTCTAGTATTAATTGACTTTGAAGATTCATGTCTTAGACAAGGCAGGATTTTATAGATGTGACTCACAAAGTTAAACCTGTCTTTTTCTGCTGTTGATCCCATTCATTTTTTTTTTTTAGACACTTCATTTTTTCACATCTGAATCCATAGATCAGTTATTCTCTTCTGACAGTAAAAAGTTGGTATTCTTGCATTTAAGAGAAGTAGTCAAAGAGTAAATGTAAGAGGAAAATACATTGTAGTCTTAACTGATTTATAGACTGTGCTTCACTGCACTTAAGAATAAACAAGTTTCCACTTACCATAAGTTTTATTCAGTTCAGTCTATCAGAAGAAGCAAAAAGTTCTATATTGGTGAATTTCCTGAATTTGAAAAAAAAAAAAATAGAGTCTGATGTCTAGCTATTATTTGCGCTGTTCTTATATCTGTAATTGAGACAAAGCTTTGGATAATGGTATCTGTCTATCATAATCTTTTATTTCCTAAAAACCTTGCTACTGGGCCCACCATTTGCTACAGAAATGCACAAGAAGCCCCTGGAGCAGAGTTCATCTGTCAACAGATACTCCAGTTCCCTGAGCCTCTACTGTGAGGAATCGCTCTGTTGTCATTTGAGCATCTCTAACACGAGGTTTTAAATTTTTCAGCTAACCTTATTAATTACTTTTTTAAGATCTGACTCACTGATACTGTACATCTGGTGTTGTGATTCATCTCCTCTCCAAAAGAGGGCAAAGATTATGAAATATGACTGTTCTGATTGGTAACAAGCCAGAGGATTTATTCCGTTATTCATCCTGCTGAGATGTACCTTACACATTAACCATAGTAAAATCACTTGAGCCAATGCCATTGTAGGAGTTTAAAAATAAATATTTTGATGCTACTTTCAAATTTTATGCTATGTTCATATAAGAAAGATGACTGTTAAACTGTCATGAAGGATCTCATGTTTAAATCAATCGCATTTTCAGACTCATAGGCCTAGCACGATGATTTCTTTTAATCCTACTGACAAATCCTACTGACTGTTTACAGGCCTTAGAACTTGTCTGCTGCTTATAAATGTCTGCTCTGGCCCATGGTTTGGAGTTTGAGCCCACAATGTGGTGCAGAAAAGCTGGAGGCAAGTGTGTGGCCTGAAGGGCATAATGAAAAGCAATCATTTTCTATATATATATGAGTTAAGTGCAGATTTTGCAAAGCAATTGCAGCATCATCCATCTCTGGCAGTTAGATTAAGGGTATGGCTACGGTCACTCATCTTGCTTCTCAAGTGCAAGAGCTCCATGTTGTCATATCTAGCAGTATCCCAACACCCACTTACATCTATCTAATAAGACTTATAAGTAATACATCTCTGGATGATAAAATTCTCTGATGAAATAAGCAGCACTACTGAAGACCAACCAGGCCAATAATATGAAATTTTATCTTTTTCAGCAAAGGATTTTTTCCTTTTATTTCTATGCTGTCTGTCTTTTAATGTTTCATTTTAATTCTGCTGAGTATTTATAATGCCCTTTAATTCAGGCCCAGACGTTCCTTTGTTTGAGTCCTGTGATAATCACTCACATATGCCAATCTTTTCACTTTGAACCAGATTCATTTGCTACCCTAATGTTCAGCAGTCACTACCAGTACTATCATTCCCTGATACCAGCACTGAGACCACTTAGCAAGTCTAGATGACCATGTGGCACACGTCATCTCTTAATAAAGTGAGATGCATGGAGAGACTTCCCTATACAAGGAGAAATGATAGCCAAATATGACCTATACATGCAGCATCAAAGTACATTCTTCCTTTCATAAATATCAAACACAAACGATTACAATAAACTAAGAAATTAAATGCAATTGGGAAATATTTTCATCACCAATCTCTACTCTGATCTTCCTGTGTATGATCCTCACTGAGAGCCTGCCAACTTATTAGAGAATTGCACACTGATATAAGCATATTATATAAGCACTTCAGGATGGCATTCACTTCTATATTAATATCAGGACTGCTATAACACAGCTTTTCTAAGAGAGTGTTAATTGCAAGCTGAAAGTATTCTGCTATCTCAGTTGTCCTCTGACAGAAAGGAGGAGTTTTCATTGAAAGAAAGCAGATAGCTATTCCTAAGGGAAAGTCAATCACTTCCACTATATGCACCATAGCTTTGGGGTATATGAAGCCATAAGAAAAGCAGGCAGGAGGGCCGCTATTGTCTAGACTTCTGTGAAACATTAAATC